>JASDQU010507990.1:71079-87338 GCA_032191745.1 Picea mariana
AGTCAGGTTTCCATGAACATCTCAATGTATATTTTGTTTTAATGTTATGTAGAGTGCTCAAGGTTATATTATTGTTGTCATTTTTGGTGTATTGTTATTGTTGGTTGCACACATGGTTATGATGAAGATTTCTATGTTGTAATTCTTCTAATTCACTTAGAAACCATTTTCCATTAGTATTTAATGAATGCAAACAATTTTTTATTCTTCGATGTCCATTATACTTAGAGATTGAATATCAATGGCTATCATATCTAAGTCGTTTCACTTATGTAGGAGGTTTCCAAATTGGTTTAATAGAGTCTAGTGGATTGTTGGGCATTTCTGACATTAATGGGAATTTTACTTTTTGCTTGAGTCATTCCCCTCTCTTTTAAGAAATGTATTTTTATTTCTATTAGGTGAATTTAGGGTTAGCCTTCACTATCCAAGATCCTATATGCATTCCCTGAACCAAATATGAAATAGAGTAGAATTTCTTTACATTGTTTGGCATTCAATTGGCCCGTATTTTTTGTTGGATTTTTGAACTAAGAATATAACCAATTAAGAAACAACAGTTGAATAGGAATGATCTTAGCCTATTTGTAATTGAAAATACCTCATTTGATTTTATTTTGGAAGTATCCATGTTGTTGAAATGGATAAACCATAGGCCTCTTGTTTATGGATCATTCCACCTCTTGACCTTTTTCACAATAGAGATGAGTTGTTTTTCATATGTGGGGTAGTCCAACACTGCTTAGTGAAATGATTCAAAATGATAACATACCAATGTTCCTCCTTGCATAATTATTTCCCCTAAATCATACATACTTGCATAAGCATTGCCCCTAAAGTATACCTACTCGAATCTATTTCTAGTTCAAATGGAAGTTACAAATTAGGCATAGCTAGGACTACCACATTAGTAATTTTCTTTTTTTTTTCTTCAAAGGGCCTGGTTGTTGTGGATTTCCCTAATGAAAACCCTTCCCTTTGGTGTTCATGGTGTGTAATTGATCAAATGTTGTTGAATTTTTTTCAATGAAATTCTTCGAGTATTTAGTTTCTTGCATGAAGCTCCTTACCTATATAAATCTAGTTGGAATAGGCCATTTGTTGATGGTTGCAATGTTTTCAGGATCCAATTTTATCTCTCATCCACCAATAATATGTAGAATATAAGTCAAGGACTCTTTTCCAAATTCACATTTCTTCAAATTTGTGATTATCTTATTCCTTTTCAATGTCTCTAGTACCTATGTCACATGTGAGATGTGCTCTTGCCAACTATTTCTGAATTTTACTATGCCATATAAGTATATTGTTACAAAAGAGTTAATAAATGGATGCAACACATTAGTCATCAATAGTATGAAAGTTGTAGGTGCATTGCATAAACAAAAAATAATAACTAATCATTCATACTAACCTTTCCTTGTATTGAATTCCATCTTCCATACATATTCCACTTTGATTCTTACTTGATGGTAACGTAAATTGAGGTCCATCTTGGAGAAGAAATTGGATTTTTGTAGTTGGTCCAAGAAATCATCAATATATGGTATAAAATATTTGTTCTTGATGGTGACTTTGTTCAAGGCATGTTTGTCAATGCACATTCTATAGATTTTATCTTTATTTGGCACCATTATGATTGGTGAACCAAACTAAAACATGATAAGTCTTATGAATCCTTTTTATAACAATTGATGAAACTATTTCTTCACTTCATCTACTTTTAGGATGGATTATCTATATAACTTAATATTTGGCAATGGATACTTTGATAAAAATCGAATCTCATGCTCTAACTCTCTATTGGGTGTAAGCCCTTGAGGTTATTGGAACACCTCTTTATAGGATTTGTTGAGATATTGGAGTTGATGGCACTTCTTATTGTCGCTTCCCTCCAATGATTCCTTCATTTCCACTTCATTTTCCACTCCTTTCTACTTTCCTTCCCTTAAGAATAGAAAGGAAAATTTCTTGGTATCACCAATTAATTTCCTTTCTTGGTGAGTGTTAATTAAAGAGAATTTAGTGTTGCACTTGTATGCATTTATAGTGAAACCCTTCTTGTCTTTTATAAGTTGATATTGGTTTTCCCTCCTCCTGAACATGGCATCTCCTACATAGAGGTATGGTTGTTGGGTTTTTATATCATTTACAGTGAAAGTCTAGTCTAGGTGCATTGACTAAAGGTCGAAGTCAATGTGGATCGAAAGTAGGTTGAGGGTCGAGGTAGATCGAGAACAAGTCAAAGGTCGAGGTTAGTCAACCGAGTAAAGTAGAAGTCGAAGGTCGAGGTGATTTGACATGGTAAAGGAATCCAACATAAGTCGAAGAGGCCAATCGACAAGAGGTCGATAGGTGGGCATATGGAAACCGACTGAATATCGAATGAAGGTCGACTAGTAGTCAACTGGTAATCCGACTTGGAGTCGACTGTAACAGAATCTCAATATTTGCAGGATTTGTAGCCAATGATATGCATGGATCTGTAACCATTTTTGGGCGCCAAGTCTTTAGGGTTTTTCTTGTTGTAAATCCTATAAGAGGTGCGTTTTAGGGTCGTAAAGGGTAATTAATGATAATTAAGTCTTTAGAGAAATATTTATATGTAGGTTGTTGGTCATGTAGATGTAAGTCAGATTGGCTATTGGGTTGTTCTTGCACAAAAAAGAGGGTATGATGTCAATTTTGTCTTAGGTGTGGACCAAGGTTAGACATATAACCTTTTATTCATATTGAATAAGAAAACAAGAGATCATAACGCTCAAGGAATGCTAGTTTTCCCGTTTTGGGTTTCCAGGGTAAAATCTCTGTGTACTGTGAGATTTATTTGTCATTTACGTTCCTGATTAAATTCTTCTTCTTTTCTACTAGGGTTAGTCTAGAAGTGTACCTCATTTTCTGACAACTGGTATCAGAGCGAAGTTCATCTTTGAAAAGTGGTATTAGAGTTGTGTTAAGCTTTGATGTGTGTATCAAATCTTGATTTACCAATATTGAATTTGAGAGCTAAACCCCTAGGTATAGTAAGAGTTTTAAGTCATAAATTGTGTTAAAGATCGTGGTAAAGAATGGAGAGAAATTCGTGAATAGAGATAGAAAAATGCAATGGCCATAATTTTGAGCTTTGGAAGCTTAAAATGGAATATCTTCTTGTAGATCAAGAAGAATGGACACGAGTCTGTCCAGGTACCCAAATGACAAGCATGTCGACGAAAGAATGAGAGAAACTTGAAAGAAGAGAAAGAAGTGTGATTTGGATATGTCTTGCAGATTAGGTATTGTTGAATGTCTTAGGTGAAGATTTGGACAAGAAACTGTGGGACAAGATGGGAAGCTTATACTAGTCGAAATCTATGGTAAATAAGTTTCTTCTCAAAAATAAATTGTATCTTTTGAGAATGAGTGATGGCGGTTCAGTGATTGAGAATTTAAATTTTTTTAATACCATTTTAAGTTAGTTATCATGTGTGGATATTAAAATCACTGAGGAGGATCAGTGTATAATCCTATTATGTTTTTTTTCATACTCTTGGGATAGATTAGCCATGGATATATGGAGTAATAAAACCACACTAGCAGTAGAAGATGTGGTTGCTTCTCCACTGTCAGAAGAAATGAGAAGAAATAACATGGAAGGATCAACCAAAGATGCTTTAGTGGTGAGAGGTCGACCGGTTGAAAGAGATAAAGGAAAATTCTTCGGTAGAAAGTATAAGTCAAAGGGTAGATCTAAGTCCCCAGTTCAGTCAACAAGAAAATATTGGAAATGAGGTAAAGGAATGAAAGGATATAATCTCTGGGATCCTGCATCAAGGAAAAAAAGGTACAGTCGAGATGTTCTCTTCAGAGAAGTTGGAGGTAAGTCTGAGCCTGAAGGAATTGTTCATATTGATAATAATCCTAAGACAATGCGGTTTGAACTGAGGAATGAAGAATATGATTTAGATGAGTCGACTGAATCAAAGGAAGAATTGGAACAATAGAATCCAGTAGTAAGGAGTTCAGAAAGAGTAATAAAACAAGCCTAAAGGTATATTTCACCAGACTTTAGTTCTGCATTTTTGTTAAATTCCATCGATGATGAGCCCAAGTCGGTCGGTGAGGTAGTCGACTAAGTAGAGGGTAAACTCTGGAAGGACACCATGGTCGAAGAGATGGAATCCTTGCACAATAATGAGACATGGGATTTAGTCAAGTTTTCTAGTGGAAGAAAGAATGTCGGTAGAAAATGGGTATTCAAGAAGAAGATGAATGTTGTAGGAAAAGTCAAGAAGTTCAAAGCTTGACCGGTAATGAAAGGATATTCCCAAGTTGAGGGAGTCGACTTCAGTGAGATGTTTTCCCCTATTGAAAAATGAACTTACATTAGAGTACTAATGTATCTGACTGCAACATTTGATCTGGAAATAGAACATATGGATGTGAAGGCAACGTTCCTACATGGGGACCTAGAAGAAGGAATATACATGAAACAACCTGAAGGATTTGTAGTAAATGGAAATAAAGAGTTGGTGTGCAAACTGAAAATATCCTTTTATGGTCTAAATAAATCACCAAGGATGTGGTACCATAAGTTCGACACATACATCCTTATTTTGGGATTTTTGAGAAATAAAGTTGATCACTGCATATATTCCAAGGAAAAAGGAGGGAGTTTCATATATTTAGCTTTGTATGTTGATGACATGTTGTTGATTGGAAACAACATGGATGCGATAAAGGAGGTGAATAGGCATCTATCCTTCAAGTTTGACATGAAAGATCTTGGTTCATCTAACTTCATTCTAGGAATGGAGATTAACAAAGATCGAGCCACTGAAAATATCTAGTTGAATAAGATGAAGTATATTGAAATAGTTCTAAAATGTTTCAACATGCAGGATTGCAAATTGGTGAAGGTGCTAATTAGTGTGGGAGAAAGGATAATTATTGAACAGTATCCAAAGGCATAGGAAGAAATAGAGGACATTGCATGTGTTCCATATGCAATTGTTGTTGGTATTCTAATGTATGTGATGGTCTACACTCAACCAGACATTTCCCATGCAGTGGGAGTGTTGAGAAGGTACATGTAGACACCTAGAAAGGTGAATTGGATTGTTTTCAAGAGAGTATTCAGGTATTTGTGTGGCACAAAGGACTATGATATATGCTACCAAGGAAGATCTTGAGGTGACAATCGTAAATTAAATATACATGGCTTTGTCGATGCTAATTGGGCTAGAGATATGGATCAATGGAGGTCAACCAACATATATTTCTTCAAGATGTTCAATGGAGAAATAAATTGTATGAGTAAGAGATAAGTGGTTGTATCCTTGTCAACAACAGAAGTTGAATAAATGTTGGCCACTGATGGAAGAAAAGAAGTAGTATGGTTGCAAAATCTATGCTTAGGAATCAATTTTGAGTAGAGATTTGTGAAGGTAAGTTGTAACAGTTAAAGTTCAATATTTCTGGTAAAGTACTCTGCTTATCACTCGAAGACTAAGCACATTGATGTACAATACCATTTCATAATATATATAGTGGAAAGTAACAAGGTGATACTGGAGAAAGTAGACATGTTGGAAAATGTAGTAGACTAATTGACCAAGTTTGTGAGTGCACTGTGAAGTTCTATTGGTGCAGAGAGGCAATGGGAATTGCTTCCTTGGGTCTGTGAATGAACATTCAGGAATATCCTAGTTTCAACAAAGAAGACAACAAGAAGGAGAATTTTGAGTTGTTATATTCTTTACAGTGAAATTCTAGTCGAGGTGGATCGAATGACGGTCGAAGTTGATGTGGATTGGCAGTAAGTCGAGGGTCGAGGTAGACTGACAACAATTCGAAGGTTGAGGTTAGTCGACTGGTTAAATTCAAATTCGAAGGTCAAGGCGGTTCAACATGGTAAAGGCATCGACAAAAAATTGAATAGGTCAACCAAAAAGAGGTCGACAGGCAGGCATATGGCAACCGACTGAAGACCGAATGAAGGTCAATTGGTAATCCGACTTGGAGTCGACTGTAACAGAATCCATAGATTTGCGGGATTTGTAACCAATGATCTACATAGATCTGTAACCATTTTTGGGCACCAATTATTTAGGGCTTTTCCTGTTTTAAAGCTTATAAAGAGGCATGTTGTAAGTCCATAAAGGCTAATGAATTATAATCAAGTCTTTAGATAAATATTTAGATGTAGGTCGTTGGTCATGCAAATGTAGGTTGGATTGGATACAACGCTATTATTGCATAGGAAAGAGGGTATGATTTCGATTGTGTCTTAGGTGTGGACCAAGGTTAGACATATAACCTTTTATTTAGACTGAATAAGACAACAAGAGAGCAGAATGCTCAAGGAATGTTGGTTTTCCCAGTTTGGGTTCCTGGGTAAAATCTACGTTTAATGTGTGATTTCTTTTTCATTTACGTTCTTTATTAAATTCTTCTTCTCTTCTGCTAGGTTTAGTGTGGAAGTGTATCTCATTTCCTGATAATTTTATTCCCAATATGACTAGACACATGTCCAATGGGACTACATCTACCTCTACTTCATCTATGGAGTTTCCATTAATGAAAACTTTGAACCTGCATCGTTTGACTACCCTCAATTTCACATCATGTCTCACCAAGCCAAGGAATGTCACTATAGATGATCAAGAGTCTCTAGGCCAATATTCTCAACCAATTGTGTAGAAATCAAATTATACTATGAATCGAGATCAAACAATCAATCCATTGTAGTTTGTCATGTTTAGATATTGATGTGAAACAATTTAATCATCTCCTTATCCTTCTTGGGTATATATCTAACCAATGCTACCTCCTTTTGGATGGAAGTGTAACTAATTTTCCCATCAACATCTACAATACTATCCACCCTTTGTTCTACCTCTATAGCCAATAAATACTTCTTCTTTGGACCTCCTTCTAGAACTACTTGGGGTGTTTTTCAAGGTGTAATTTCATCACTCTTCCTTGGTGTTTCATTTTTTTTTATCATGAGTATTGAAACACTTGGTAGGAGATCCTATTTCTTGTGTGACTATTGCAGTATTCTTGGTATCTCACTTCTTCTTTTTCTTATACTACTCTTTTTGCTTTATTTTCTTCTGCACTTTGAACTGTTATTTTTGGTTGTCCCCTTCAAGGTACTACTCTTGGACACTTTCTTCATCAATGAATTTGGGATTGAAGAGAATAAATTTCCTCTGAATTATATAGTACAAGGCCCCCAGGTATTGCATTAACATATTTGGGGTTTTTAGAGATACTCCCAATTGAATGGATCTCTTCTTGAACTTGGTGATGAACTCTTGCATGTGTTATTTCAACTTCTGCCTAAAATAATTCCATCTAATATGTTTACCCTTCTCGTAACAAATTTAGTAGAAATAAGATTTAATAATGTCCTTGAACACTTCCCAATCAATTATAGGTGGTTTGTTTCAAGCTTTTTTTTTTAAATGTCCTTGAATCTTTAATTAGGAAAATGCAATTCTCTACTTTCCAGCGAATTCACTAAATTACACCTCCATTTGTTGTAACCATTGGTTCAATTTGATGGCATTAACTTCTCCTACATATGTTTTGGTGTCCACATTATCCTCTATAAGGAAAGGTACTTGAGTTCTACTAAGTCTACATGATCCCATTTTGGTCTCAATATTAGTCTTGGTATTTGGTTCTATTTTCTTTCCCTTAGAATTTGAATCCCCGCCTAATTCTATACCAACACCTTTATGGTATTTTTTCTCTTTTCTCTTATCAAATGATTCAAATATTAAAGTGTCACTTACCATGAAACTATAATTGTTACCTCATGAAGAAAGACCTATTGTCTTATGGGATTCAGGACGGTGTAATGGACATTGTTTTGTTGTCAATGATGATGATGGTGAATTGTGGTGAAGAAGAGAAGCTATGTGGGTTGTGCTATCCATATGACTCTCAACACTCCAAGTATACAACTTGCGGTCCTTGAGACATAATTTCCTTAGTTACCCTTAGAATAGGGGGGGTAACATTTGGCTTCTACATGGGGACATGTGCTCACTGTAGAGTGCATGAGAACCTCAACATCTATTGGTATGACCTGTGCCTACACATACTCAAGCAAATTTTTAATACAGGAGGGGTGGTGTAACTCACCCCTTATTCATATGGAAAAAATGATAACTACCAAAATCTAGAGGAAAACTTGAAAATAAATTTGTTCTAATATTTTTATTCCAACATATCAATATGTGTATGCAAATCATACAAATGTAACATAGTAACATGCAAGGATGCAAGAAAAACAATATGTAAATCAGAAATATTCATGCAAATCAAAACAAAATGCAGTTATACTAGTATGATATGCAATATGCAACATATATATAATGCAATGTCGGATGAAAATGCCTACCCTAAACTACCTACCTTAATCTATGTCACCTAAAGAATTCAAGTCTTCCCCATGACGGGGATTGAGAAGGGACCCACTAACTAGTAGTGGAATCCTTCTCCCTTGCAATGTAGATAGGTAGTAGGAATCATTGATAGACTTCTTCACAATATTATAGGGACCCATCCATAAATTCTCAAACTCCTTTCATGTGTTGGACTATCCCTTCCTTGTATCCCACTCTAACACCAAATATCCTTGTTTGTAATCTCCTCTTTTAATGTCAACTCTTTCTTGTATTACCCTAGTATATTTTCTTGAGGGAGGGGGTGAGTTCTAGCGTAAGAACATTATCTCTGCTCATTATAATCAATAAGACCTTATCATATTTCTTCAATATTTTGACAAATCCAATTTCCTTATATTTATACTTGTCTATTTGTTGTTGGTAATCTTCCTTCTTAGGATAGTCTATAGCATCAAAATATTCTTCTTTGGTGAAGGGAAAGTCATCTGGGAAAAAATATGGAAGGGATTACTTGACTACTTCAGGGGTTTCCTTTGTTTCGGAGTAAAGGTCAATATCTTCAACATGATTCTTTTCCATGGTCATGTTGGGAAGGTGGGAATAAGTACCATCGTCAATAATTATATCGAGACTAGTTAAATCCATATGTAATGTGTCACCTAATGTTGCAACAAAATTCCTAGACAAGAGCATTCCCCACACATCGGGAACATATACAACCACAGTTTCCATCAAGATAATTATCTTTGCATATTGAGTGAGGTGGACCTTCACATTCTCTACTATATCATGATTTTAAATGGCCCTCAATTCAATCATCGATACATTCATGTAAGGCCTTATGGTCTCTAAACCCAACTATCTCGTCACCTTTAAGGACATGATATTTCCACCCACACCTGAGTCAAGAATACAATTATTCAAGAGATTATTATTCACTTGCAATGAAATGAATAATTGTGAGTTCTCATCATATTTTAGTCTAAAATGATTAGCTTGCAACATTATAGGAGGGTCCATGGGTTCATCTTGTACCTTTAATAACTTCTCAACCTTTATCTTCATCAAGGGAATCTTAATGATCTCTCACAGAGGTACAGGTATGTTGATATTTTCCAAGACATTGTCTATGCCAATATTTAATTATAAGTCATTTTTATTTGGAAAAGTGGGACTAGGAGGAGGTATGATTGTTGGTGGAGGACGAAGTACTTATTGAGGAAACTTAGGGTCACTGGGAGGAGCGTGTGGTGAATTTATTCATCTTGTGCACACTTGCAATTCCTTCTTCTACGTCTCTCTCATCACTCCTCATCTAGGATTTTTATAACTTCCATCCTAGCCCTATTAGTTGCTTCCATTTTTCTTTCCTCAAGTTGTTCAGGTGTGATATTGAGGCACACTTGAGGAGATACCATAAAGATATGGTTTACAACATCAAAGGGATTCATTTGCTTGGGTTCCCTATTATTCCTTAGGCATTCATGCTCCCAATGTGAGTCTTCTCAAGTCAAGCATGAAGGAGTCCCCTATTGACTTATATGATTTGAAGGATTTAGAGTATTTAGAACCCTTTGTTCTTTTGAAGGCCTAACTCTCCATCTTTGGATAGGATTTTGAGGTTTTCCCCTAAAAGGAGGCTCGGGGACTTGTTTTTGCGCCCTCTCCAAATTAGTAATTATGTTCATAATCAAAGTTTGATTCTTGGTGAGGTCATTTATAGCCTATTCAATTCATGCCTATGGAGTGCTAGTATCTTGAATGGGATTGAAACTTTGTACTATCTTTGGTTTGGTATCAACCTTGGCTCTCAGGGCATAGAAAGGATCTACCCTGCATGATGAAAGATTAGCCTCAATTTTCATATCCATTTCTTTAGGTTCATGGATTTTATTTGGACCCTTGTCTTTGAGAAAGTATCCAAAATGTCCCCAGAAAGATTTGATGTAGAGGAAGAGCAAATAATCTCCCCTGGGGTGATGGATTATAGGGATTTGTTGAAGCAACTTTTCAAACTTGGCATTAAATTCTCTAATAGATTCATTTTCTGATTTCATGATTTTGATAAGTCAAGTCAACAACATGCTTGGATCCTCTTTAGTACTCCACCTCTTAAGAAATATTTCCTCGAGTTGATCCATAGTATTGATAATCTTATCAAGGATAATTTCATAGCATCTCCTAGCAACATCGGTAAGAGTGGATGAGAAAATTTTCATTACTAAGTATTCAACATCATCACTTATAGGATTAAGTTGAAAGAAGCCCCAAAAATTACTCATATGTTCCTCAGCAGTGGTCACATCGTTACCAGGAAACTTGGGAAACCATTTCTCACACTTTGGAGGCATATGTTGAGGGTAACCCAGGATAGAAAACATATCCAAGGGTTTGAAGATATTGGATGCCCATTTCTTTTGAGACATTGTAGGCAAAGGAAGGTTTCCACCAAACAATGATTTCACTATGGGTGAGTTTCGGGGAACCCTTCTCTTTTATGCCTTAGTAGGGTTAGTGTACCTCCTTGAAATTTGTGGAGTCACCAGATCATCAACCTTATATCATCAAAGGAAGATGAAGGAATCACCCTTAGTGGAGTCACCAATTAAACTCGAGAAATAAGCACTTCAGGAGAAAGTTTACCAAAGGATATTTCGTTGAGGAGAATGACTCAATCCTCCCTTACGACGACACCAAAATGTTATTGCAGTATTTGTGCTTATGAAAATCCAAACACAAGTCCCCCAAATTTGTGTAACTATGGAAAATCCTACCTCTATCACCTTGGTAAGAAATCCACTCATTTTAGTGATGGAGGAGGTCCACCACAGAGGAGTCTTCTTTGGTGACCTCAATGGATCAAAGTAGCAAGTAAAGTATCCAATCCTACTACCCCCTCTCTTGATCACCTATAGATTAGTATAGGTCAAGGAAAACTAAGAGGTATAAGGATGTTTGAGTACCTTCCCAGAACAAGAAAAATTTATAGCATATGTGTGATGATTTCCAAGTTCAAACATGAAATTAATACCGCATAAGACACTAGAGTACAATTAAAATTTGCAATGGATGTTATTAATTTGCAGCAGTACAATAGTCTTATAAAATCAATATGAGTTCATAACAACAATAATAAAATATCTTAGAATCTCAACAATTGACGAAGAAAATTAAGCATGCATCACACAAAACATTATCCAATTGCTTAAGAGAAATTATGATCAAGTTAAACCACATTTACAAGAGTGTATGTAGAAAATTAGATTGTATTTAGATGGATGTAGAAAATTTTTGAAACAACAACAAGTTTACTAGTGAGTTAGTGAGTGTCAGTGTTAACAAAATTAGTGGAAATCTTGAGAGAATTGAAAGACAATGTATTTTCATCAATTTCATCACAAGAGAGCTATAAAATCAGTGCCTTTGAGGGCTATGGAGTATTTACAATAGAAATACAACAATGCTTGAAGATAATCTCGCAAATACTAAGAGGTAGGGATTAAACTCTAAGATGAAAGAATATTAGAGCCTTAGGGTTTAATATTTGAGGAGAAGGATTTCTAGAGTGAAAGCACTTTTGGGCTCTAAAAACCTTTTCTCCCTTCTTAATACTTCAACTAGGTAAAGAAATCAAGTGTCTAGGGATAAAATCTGAAAGTGTTATAACTTTAGGGCTTTAGGATGTTAACCCTAGCAAGGCGATTTTACCAATTTTGAATAGGAATAACCTTGTGAGAGGAGAAAGCACTTATTCTCCTCTCTTATGGTTCCACCAAGCAATAAATGTAGCATGAAAAAGATAAATTACCATGAACATTGATATAAAACAAAAAAAATTGCATAAATTTCACTTACTTCACCAAGATAGCATGAGATAAAACCCTAATTGTAGAAATTCCATCCAAAAAATTCAGCAAAACCATCCAAAAAATGATCCTCCAAGCAAGTCACATTAGTGTAGAAGAGAAACATATCCAAGTAGGGAGAAAGTTTCATACTTGTTCTCACAAATGGTGAGGAATTATGATGAGAAATGAAAATGAGATGGTACTCTATTTATATGAGGCCATCTGAACCAGTTTGTCCACTTAAAATTGTCAACAAAAAATTAAAAGAGGGTTGACCCCCTTCATTTTCCTTTACCATTTGCAAAAAATGAAAAATGCATAAAGTAAAACCCTAAAAAGGGTGATGTCATTGCCTAGGAGGGTTACATAGGGTTGGAAAGTGAGATGTCAAGCCTCAAGAGGAGAATGTTGGGCCTCCAAATTCCATGTGTCGTGCTCTCAAGTGAAAAATTTCCATGCCATGTGTCTCCTCCTATCAAACCACCTACGGAACCACATCATCCATCAAACCCTAGCCTCCAAGGTGATGTCAAGGGATGAAGGGTGACATCCTAGGCCTCCAAAGGCCACATCCAAGTATATAATATGATGTCATGTATGGTCCATCATACTCCACCATGAAAGGTACTACAAAGACAAACAAGTATGCCCTCCTAGTGTCCACAAGTTATATGAATCATGTTAAGTAAGTCACAATAAATAAAATAGCCACCCAAAAAAGTGCATCAAATACCCTCTTTTCAAATTAAAAAAATGCTCAAAGACCTTATAAACTTTTCCAAACTTAGGTGTGGGAGGGGTTTCATGGTGCCCTATTGGGTAGGCCAATCCCTGATTCAAGGAATGTTTCTCAAGACGACCCTACCTAGATCATCTAATGAGTATGAGGTGGATTGGGGAAAGACTCTTTGGCATGGGGTTCTTGACATATCAAGGGTTCATATTGTCTCATTTATGGGTGCCTTTATGGAGGGTGTGCTAAATCCTTGATTTCCCTTTGTTTGTAATGCAACCTTTTTCCAAGCCCTTTATTTTCCTTTTCATTAAGTCTGAAAATTTAGTGTTATGTGCAATGGAAATAAAAGAGCAATGCAATTCCACTTGAAGTTAGAATACATTGGGTGTTATGTGCACTAAAAATAAACGAACACTGCAATGCACTACCCCATCAAGCGGGAAACTTTTTCCTTATTCATTTTTAATTAAAAGTCATTTATTCATTCAGAGAAGCAATTCATGGATCTCAGGACTTTAGGGAAATCATTTATGTATGATTTCAACTGCAAAACCTTTGGGCCTTTGGCCCCTTCTTCCCATGAAATGAGGTACAAACTCTTCTTTGGGTCAATGCACTCAAGAACCCAAAATATGAGGAAGCGGAGGGGAAAAAGTTTGGAAAGTGGTAAGTATGAGTGGGAATGGTACTATGTGATCTAGGTGGATATCGGTGGCCACCCACCTTGTCCGACTAGCTCAAAACAATTTTCTAGTAATTTTGGCAATTTACTATTTTTAGCAGTTTTTAACTTCTGCGGCCATTTTGAGGGCCTAAATGAAGGTTTTTTGGGATCGAACCTACTCAATGATAGCCCAATTCATTATTGAGGCCCTAAAATGAATATCCTCGATGATTCCTTTTCAACGGGCTATCATACACCTAAAACAGAGATCGTATGCAAAAGTTATGACCCCGGGAAGTTAATGTACTAACTTACCCAAGCGGGGCCCACACGAATTTTGGTGCTTCATCTCCTAGGGTTAGGTTTCTGGATGTCTGGGGTTTTTGAAATTCTTGTTTATTGTAAAAATTCATTTAGAGCCTCATTGTAATCATCGTCTTACGAATGCGAGTAGCCATCACATCTCTTCTCAGAGATAAGCTACCACCATTCTAGCGAGTCTTTCACTCTGTATTTTTACAGTCTCTATACATTTCTTTCATTATTAGAAATCGTGTATTACTGTATATATGTGTTTATGGTTTCATATTTGATACATTTTTGTTATATTATTGAATATCTTCAATGTATCTATGAATTTCTTTATTATATCTCCACTCTCGTTTCGTGCCGAAAATAATCTGGATCAGTGGTTTTAGAGCAGGCTGTTCTTGATCATTTTTTTCAGTGCATGTCCCCGACGAGGTCCGAGTATAGAAATTTGGGTCTCGATCTTGTCTCTCTTGAGGAAAATCACTCTTGCACATCCAAGAAACCCTCAATGGCAGAAGAAAGGAAAAATGACGGAGCAGACGATCCTATAAATCTGTTTCTTTAGCAAGCTCTCACGTGACAGAGGGATGAAATGATGGAGAATCTTTCCCACATCCTTCAATGCCTCCCGATAGAATCAAGCGCATATTCATCAAGCAACCACTTTGGAGGCACCTCACCTTTTAAGGTGTAGGTCAATTTTGATATTCCTATATTTGAAGGTCAAATAGATGTGGATGCCCTGGATAAATGGTTAAACCTGCTAGAAGGTTATTTCTCTGTTCACAATTTTTCCGACAGAGAAAAGATCACCTTCACACTCCTTAAATCTCTCCCCCATGTCAAACATTGGTGGGAAACTTATTGGGAGAAAATTTGCACATAAGAGTCTGGAATATATGGGGCCGAGCCCACTTGGGATTTTTTTGTGGATGCGGTAAAGGAACGGTATTACCCTGTTAGCAACTATGAGGACCAGTACATGAGATGGACCAAACTGCAGCAAGAGAGGGGCCAAGCAGTTCCATAGTTCACCAATACCTTCCATACCTTGCACACCAAGTTGGGTATCAAAGACTCCGAACGACATTTGGTTCTGAAATACCATGGGGCTCTACACAGATACATCCAAACTGAAATGGATTTTCTGGACATCTCATCACTCGGTGTTGCCTATCGATATGTTATTAAAATCAAGCAAAAATTTAAGCACTAGAACAAATGGGATTTTGGGTCTGCAAATACGCAACAACCAAAGTATGACAAAGACAAACCTAACAAACAGTCTCCTGAAAACTAGTCCAAGCCACAGGAAAAGAAGGGTCACAAGAAGACAAAGAAAGACACCGAAAAATGGTGCAATTTCCACAAAAGCCCCTGGCACAACACCAATGAATGTCGCTCAAAACAGTCATTGGTGGCTATGATCAAAGACAAGGAGACGAACCCTGATTCGGAATCTGATTCTGAAAATACTGGTAAAGGACAGATCATTGATGCAAACCCCATTGCTATTGTTGCGACCGCAGCAATTCAACCAGAATAACCAACAGATATCGAAGAGGGGGAGCACCTTTTTCATTCACAAATGTGGGTGAACGGGACCCCACTGCATTTTATTGTTGATAGCGGAAGCCAGAAGAACCTCATCTCAGCAGAGGTCATCAAATAGTTGGGATTGTCGACAACACCACACCCGTAGCCATACAACATCGGGTGGCTTCGCCAAGGATGAGATCTCTATGTCAACCAACAATTTCGATTGTCATACGGCATCCATCCCTTCAAGGACGAGGTATTATGTGATGTTTTCCCACTAGATATTTGTGATGTTCTCTTGGGCCAGCCATATATGTGGAAGCACCATGAGTCTCGACCCCGTAGTGTCATTCTTACTTTGGGGGGTCATCTCTACAGAATACCAGAGGTAGTTCCGACTACTGTTACACCTAAAAAGTGTCGCAAGGTAGTATCTCATACTGCAAAATTTAGCTTCTTCACAATCTGTTCAAAAGAAGAACAGAAGGACACTGCAACCACTACAGCCTCGCCCCAAGCACCTTCTATCCAACAGAAGTAGGTCAACAAGGCTACAGCAAAGCACAAAGATTCATTCTGCACATCATCCTCTCATGTACCTCAACTTTTTGAACAGCCTCAGCCTCAACAGGTTCGTGACAGACTTCCACAAACTGAGCAGCATGACATCTCCAACAAGACAAGCAGCTCACCAAGATTAAGATTCAACAAACACTTTTTCCTCCCCCCCGTGCACTCAACACAATGGATACCATTGC
>JASDQU010507990.1:107325-120981 GCA_032191745.1 Picea mariana
ATCTCATCCTTGGCGAAGCCACCCGATGTTGTATGGCTATGGGTGTGCTGTTGTCGACAATCCCAACTGTTTGACGATCTCTACTAAGATGAGGTTCTTCTGGCTTCTGCTATCAACAATAAAATGCAGCGGGGTCCCCTTCACCCACATTTGTGAATGAAAAAGGTGCTCCCCCTCTTTGGGATCTATTGGTTCTTCAGGTTGAATTTCTGCAGTTGCAACAATAGCAATGGGGTCTGCATCAATGATCTATCCTTTACCAGTATTTTCAGAATCAGATTTAGAATCAAGGTTCGTCTCCTTGTCTTTGATCTCAGCGACCAATGATTGTTTTGAGTGACATTCATTGGTGTTGTGCTAGGGGATTTTGTGGAAATTGCACTATTTTCCGGTGTCCTTCTTTGTCTTCTCGTGACCCTTCTTTTCCTGTGGCTTGAACTGGTTTTCGGGAGACTATTTGTTAGGGTTGTCTTTGTCATACTTTGGTTTTTGTGTATTTGCAGACCCAAACTCCCGTTTGTTCTGGTGCTTAAATTTTTTCTTCATTTTAATAGCATATCGATAGGCAGCACGGAGTGATGAGATGTCCAGAAAATCCATTTCAGTTTGGATGTATCTGTGTAGAGCCCCATGGTATTTCAGAACCAAATTTCGTTCAAAGTCTTTGATACCCAACTT
This sequence comes from Picea mariana, assembly GCA_032191745.1. NCBI lineage: Eukaryota > Viridiplantae > Streptophyta > Pinopsida > Pinales > Pinaceae > Picea > Picea mariana. Next base: position 108,004 of record JASDQU010507990.1, read on the forward strand.
GGTGCACAAGTTATGGAAGGTATTGGTGAAATACAGAACTGCTTGGCCCCTCTCTTGTTGCAGAGTGGTCCATCTCATGTACTGGTCCTCATAGTTGCTAACAGGGTAATACCGTTCCTTTACCGCATCCACAAAAAAATCCCAAGTGGGCTTGACCCCATATATTCCAGACTCTTCTGTGCAACTTTGCTCCCAGTAAGTTTCCCAGCAATGTTTGACATGGGGGAGAGATTTAAGGAGTGCGAAGGTGATCTTTTCTCTGTCGAAAAAATTGTGAACAGAGAAATAACCTTCTAGTAGGTTTAACCATTTATCCAGGGCATCCACATCTATTTGACCTTCAAATATAGGAATATCAAAATTGACCTGCACCTTAAAAGGAAATGTTCCTCCAAAGTGGCCACTTGATGAATATGCACCTAATTCTATCAGGAGGCATTGAAGGATGTGGGAAAAATTCTCCATCATTTCGTCCCTCTATCGCATGAGAGCTTGCTCAAGCAACAAACTTATAGGATCATTTGCTCCTTTATTTTTCTTTTCTTCCACCATTAAGGGTTTCTTGGGTGTGCGAGAGCTATTATCCTCAAGAGAGACAAGATCGAGACCCAAATTTCTATACTTGGACTTCGTCAGGGACATGCACTGAAAAAAATGATCAAGAACAGCTTTGAAACCACTGATCCAGATTATTTTCAGCACGGAATGAGAGTGGAGATATAATAAAGAAATTCATAGAGACATCGAAGATATTCAATAGTATAACAGAAATGTATCAGATATGCAACCATAAACATAGATATATAGTAATACATGATTTCTATTAATGAAAGAAATGTACAGAGATTGTAAAAATACAGAGTGAAAGACTCGCTAGAATGGTGGTAGCTTATCTTTGAGAAGAGATGTGATGGCTACTTGCATTCACAAGACGATGATTACAATGAGGCTCTGAAGGAATTTTTACAATAAACAAGAATTTCAAAAACCCCATACATCCAAAAACCTAACCCTAGGAGATGAAGCGCCAAAAGTCATGTGGGCCCCGCTTGGGTAAGTTAGTACATTAACTTCCCGGGGTCATAACTTTTGCATACGATCTCCATTTTAGGCGTATGATAGCCCATTGGAAAGGTATCATCGAGGATATTCATTTTGGGGCCTCAATAATGAATTTGGCTATCATTGATTTGGTTCGATCTTGAAAAACCTTCATTTAGGCCCTCAAAATGGCCCTAGAAATTAAAAATTGCTAAAATAGTAAATTGCCAGAATTGTCAGAAAATTGTTTTGAGCCATTCGGACAAGGTGGGTGGCCACCAATATACACCTAGATCACATAGTACCATTCCCACTCATACTTACCACTTTCCACACTTTTTCTCCTCCGCTTCCTCATATTTTGGGTTCTCGAGTGCATTGACCCAAAGAAGAGTTTGTACCTCATTTCATGGGAAGAAGGGGCCAACGGCCCAAAGGTTTTGCAGTTGAAATCATACATAAATGCTTTCCCTAAAGTCCTAAGATCCACGAAATGCTTCTCTGAATGAATAAATGACTTTTAAATAAAAATGAATAAGGAAAAAGTTTCTCGCTTGATGGGGTAGTGCATTGCAGTGTTCATTTATTTTTAGTGCACATAACACCCAATGTATTCTAACTTCAAGTGGCATTCATTTCTCTTTTATTTCCATTGCACATAACACTAAATTTTCAGACTTAATGAAAAGGAAAATAAAGGGCTTAGAAAAGGGTTGCATTACAAACAAATGGAAATCAAGGATTTAGCACACCCTCCATAAAGGCACCCATAAATGAGACAATATGAACCCTTGATATGTCAAGAACCCCATGCCAAAGAGTCTTTCCCCAATCCACCTCATACTCATTAGATGATCTAGGTAGGGTCGTCTTGAGAAACATTCCTTAAATCAAGGATTGGCCTACCCAATAGGGCACCATGAAACCCCTTCCATACCTATGTTTGGAAAAGTTTATAAGGTCTTTAAGCATTTTTTTAATTTGAAAATGGGGGGATTTGATGAACTTTTTTGGGTGGTTATTTTATTTATTGTGACTTACTAAACATGATTCATATGACTTGTGGACACTAGGAGGGCATACGTGTTTGTCTTTGTAGTACCTTTCATGGTGGAGTATGATGGACCGTACATGACATCATATTCTATACTTGGATGTGGCCTTTGGAGGCCTAGGATGTCACCCTTCATCCCTTGACATCACCTTGGAGGCTAGGGTTTGATGGATGATGTGGTTCCGGAGGTGGTTTGATAGGAGGAGACACATGGCATGGCACTTTTTCACTTGACAGCATGACACATGGAATTTGGAGGCCCAACGTTCTCCTCTTGAGGCTTGACATCTCACTTTCCAACCCTATGTCACCCTCCTAGGGAATGACATCACCCTTTTTAGGGTTTTACTTTATGCATTTTTCATTTTTTGCAAATGGTAAAGGAAAATGAAGGGGGTCAACCCTCTTTTAATTTGTTGTTGACAATTTTAAGTGGACAAACTAGTTCAGATGGCCTCATATAAATAGAATACCATCTCATTTTCATTTCTCATCATAATTCCTCACCATTTGTGAGAACAAGTATGAAACTTTCTCCCTACTTGGATATGTTTCTCTTCTACACTAATGTGACTTGCTTGGAGGATTATTTTTTGGATGGTTTTGCTAATTTTTTTGGATGGAATTTCTACAATTAGGGTTTTATTTCATGCTATCTTGGTGAAGTAAGTGAAATTTATGCAATTTTTTCTGTTTTCTATCGATGTTCATGGTAATTTATCTTTTTCATGCTACATGTCTTGCTTGGTGGAACCCTAAGAGAGGAGAATAAGTTCTTTCTCCTCTCACAAGGTTATTCCTATTCAAAATTGGTAAAATCGCCTTGCTAGGGTTAACATCCTAAAGCCCTAAAGTTATAACACTTTCAGATTTTATCCCTAGACACTTGATTTCTTGACCTAGTTGAAGTATTAAGAAGGGAGAAAAGGTTTCTAGAGCCCAAAAGTGCTTTCACTCTAGAAATCCTTCTCCTCAAAGATTAAACCCTAAGGCTCTAATGTTCTTTCATCTTAGAGTTTAATCCCTACCTCTTAGTATTTGCGAGATTATCTTCAAGCATTGTTGTATTTCTGTTGTAAATACTCCATAGCCCTCAAAGGCACTGATTTTATAGCTCTCTTGTGATGAAATTGATGAAAAAACATTGTCTTTCAATTCTCTCAAGCTTTCCACTAATTTTGTTAACACTAACACTCACTAACTCACTAGTAAACTTGTTGTTGTTTCAAAATTTTTCTACATCCATCTAAATACAATCTAATTTTCTATATACACTCTTGTAAACATGGTTTAACTTGATCAGAATTTCTCTTAAGCAATTGGATAATGTTCTGTGTGATGCATGCTTAATTTTTTTCGTCAATTGTTGAGATTATAAGATATTTTATTATTGTTGTTATGAACTCATATTGATTTTATAAGACTGTTGTACTGCTGCAAATTAATAACATCCAATGCAAATTTTAATTGTCTAGTGTCTTATGCGGTATTAATTTCATGTTTGAACTTGGAAATCATCACACATATGCTATAATTTTTTCTTGTTCTGGGAAGGTACTCAAACATCCTTATACCTCTTATTTTTCCTTGACCTATACTAATCTATAGGTGATCAAGAGAGGGGGTAGTAGGCTTGGATACTTTACTTTCTACTTTGATCCATTGAGGTCACCAGAGAAGACTCCCCTGTGGTGGACCTCCTCCATCACTAAAATGAGTGGATTTCTTACTAAGGTGATAGAGGTTGGATTTTCCATAGTTACACAAATTTGGGGGACTTGTGTTTGGATTTTCATAAGCACAAATCCTGCAATAACATTTTGGTGTCATCGTAAGGGAGGATTGAGTCATTCTCCTCAACAGCATATCCTTTGGTAAAATTTCTCCTGAAGTCCTTATCTCTCGAGTTGGTGACTCCACTAAGGGTGATTCCTTCATATTCCTTTGATGATCTAAGGTTGATCATCTGGTGACTCCACAAATTTCAAGGAGGTACACTAACCCTCCTAAGGCATACAAGAGAAGGGTTCCCCAAAACTCACCCATAGTGAAATCATTGTTTGGTGGAAACCTTCCTTTGCCTACAATGTCTCAAAAGAAATGGGCATTCAATATCTTCAAACCCTTGGATATGTTTTCTATCCTAGGTTACTCTCGACATATGCCTCCAAAGTGTGAGAAATGGTTTCCCAAGTTTCTTGGTAATGATGTGACCACTGCTGAGGAACATATGAGTAATTTTTGGGGCTTCTTTCAACTTAATCCTATAAGTGATGATGTTGAATACTTAGTAATGAAATTTTTCTCATCCACTCTTACCGATGTTGCTAGGAGGTGCTATGACATTATCCTTGATAAGATTATCAATACTATGGATCAACTCGAGGAAATATTTCTTAAGAGGTGGAGTACTAAAGAGGATCCAAGCATGTTGTTGACTTGACTTGTCAAAATCATGAAATCAGAAAATGAATCTGTTAGAGAATTTAATGCCAAGTTTGAAAAGTTGCTTCAACAAATCCCTATAATCCATCACCCCGGGGGAGATTATTTGCTCTTCCTCTACATCAAATCTTTTTGGGGACATTTTGGATACTTTCTCAAAGACAAGGGTCCAAATAAAATCCATGAACCTAAAGAAATGGCTATGAAAATTGAGGCTAATCTTTCATCATGCAGGGTAGATCCTTTCTATGCCCCGAGAGCCAAGGTCGATACCAAACCAAAGATAGTACAAAATTTCAATCCCATTCAAGATACTAGCATTCCATAGGCATGACTTGAATAGGCTATAAATGACCTCGCCAAGAATCAAACCTTGATGATGAACATAATTACTAATCTAGAGAGGGTGCAAAAACAAGTCCCCGAGCCTCCTTTTAGGGAAAAACCTCAAAATCCTATCCAAGGATGTAGAGTTAGGCCTTCAAAAGAACAAAGGGTTCTAAATACTCTAAATCCTTCAAATCATATAAGTCAATAGGGGACTCCTTCATGCTTGACTTGAGAAGACTCACATTGGGAGCATGAATTCCTAAGGAATAATAGGGAACCCAAGCAAATGAATCCCTTTGATGTTGTAAACCATATCTTTGTGGTATCTCCTCAAGTGTGCCTCAATATCACACCTGAACAACTTGAGGAAAGAAAAATGGAAGCAACTAATAGGGCTAGGATGGAAGTTATAAAAATCCTAGATGAGGAGTGAAGAGAGAGACTTAGAAGAAGGAATTGCAAGTGTGCACAAGATGAAGAAATTCACCACACGCTCCTCCCAGTGACCCTAAGTTTCCTCAATAAGTACTTCATTCTCCTCCTAGTCCCACTTTTCCAAATAAAAATGACTTATAATTAAATATTGACATAGACAGTGTCTTGGAAAATATCAACGTACCTGTACCTCTGTGAGAGATCATTACGATTCCCTCGATGAAATTAAAGGTTGAGAAGTTATTAAAGGTACAAGATGAACCCATGGACCCTCCTATAATGTTGCAAGCTAATCATTTTAGACTAAAATATGATGAGAACTCACAATTATTCATGTCATTGCAAGTGAATAATAATCTCTTGAATAATTGTATTCTTGACTCAGGTGTGGGTGGAAATATCATGTCCTTAAAGGTGACGAGATAGTTGGGTTTAGAGACTATAAGGCCTTACATGAATGTATCGGGGATTGAATTTAGGGCCATTTAAAATCATGATATAGTAGAGAATGTGAAGGTCCACCTCACTCAATATCCCAAGATAATTATCTTGATGGAAACTATGGTTGTATATGTTCTTGATGTGTGGGGAATGCTCTTGTCTAGGAATTTTGTTGCAACATTAGGTAACACATTACATATGGATTTAAATAGTCTCGATATAATTATTGACGATGGTACTTATTCCCACCTTCCCAACATGACCATGGAAAAGAATCATGTTGAAGATATTGACCTTGACTCCGAAACAAAGGAAACCCCTGAAGTAGTCAAGTAATCCCTTCCATATTTTTTCCCAAATGACTTTCCCTTCACCAAAGAAGAATATTTTGATGCTATAGACTATCCTAAAAAGGAAGATTACCAACAACAAATAGACAAGTATAAATATAAGGAAATTGGATTTGTCAAAATATTGAAGAAATATGATAAGGTCTTATTGATTAGAATGAGCAGAGATAATGTTCTTATGCTAGAACCCACCCCCTCCCTCAAGACAATATACTAGGGTAACACAAGAAAGAGTTGACATTAAAAGAGGAGATTACAAACAAGGATATTTGGCATTAGAGTGGGATACAAGGAAGGGATAGGCCAACACATGAAAGGAGTTTGAGAATTTATGGATGAGTCCCTATAATATTGTGAAGAAGTCTGTCAATGATTCCTACTACCTATCTACATTGCAGGGGAGAAGGATTCCACTACTAGTTAGTGGGTCCCTTCTCAATCCCCGTCATGGGGAAGAGACTTGAATTCTTTAGGTGACATAGATTAAGGTAGGTAGTTTAGGGTAGGCATTTTCATCAGGCATTGCATTATATATATGTTGCATATTGCATATCATACTAGTATAGATGCATTTTGTTTTGATTTGCATGAATATTTCTGATTTATATATTGTTTTTCTTGCATCCTTGCATGTTACTATGTTACATTTGTATGATTTGCATACACATATTGATATGTTGGAATAAAAATATTAGAACAAATTTATTTTCAAGTTTTCCTCTAGATTTTGGTAGTTATCATTTTTTCCATATGAATAAGGGGTGAGTTACACCACCCCTCCTGTATTAACAATTTGCTTGAGTATGTGTAGGCACAGGTCATACCAATAGATGTTGAGGTTCTCATGCACTCTACAGTGGGCACATGTCCCCATGTACGAGCCAAATGTTACCCCCCCTATCCTAAGGGTAACTAAGGAAATTATGTCCCGAGGCCCACAAGTTGTATGCATGGAGTGTTGAGAGTCATATGGATAGCACAACCCACATAGCTTCTCTTCTTCACCATAATTCACCATCATCATCATTGACAACAAAGCAATGTCAATTACACCGTCCTGACTCCCATAAGACAATAGGTCTTTCTTCATGAGGTAACAATTATAGTTTCATGGTAAGTGACACTTTAATATTTGAATCATTTGATAAGAGAAAAGAGAAAAAATACCATAAAGGTGTTGGCATAGAATTAGGCAGGGATTCAAATTCTAAGAGAAAGAAAATAGAACCAAATACCAAGACTAATATTGAGACCAAAATGGGATCATGTAGACTTAGTAGAACTCAAGTACCTTTCCTTATAGAGGATAATGTGGACATCAAAACATATGTAGAGAATTTAATGCCATCAAATTGAACCAATGGTTACAACAAACTTTAGTGAATTCATGGGAAAGTAGAGAATTGCATTTTCCTAATTAAATATTCAAGGACATTTCAAAAAAGAAGCTTGAAACAAACCACCTATAATTGACTGGGAAGTTTTCAAGGACATAATTAAATCTTATCTTTACTAAATTTGTTACGAGAAGGGTAAACATATTAGATGGAATTATTTTAGGTAGAAGTTGAAATAACACATGCAAGAGTTCATCACCAAGTTCAAGAAGAGATCCATTCAATTGGGAGTATCACTAAAACCCCCAGGTATGTTAATGTAATACCTGGGGGGCTTGTACTATCTAATTCAGAGGAAATTTATTCTCTTCAATCCCAAATTCATTGATGAAGAAAGTGTCCAAGAGCAGTACCTTGAAGGGGACAACCAAAAATAACAGTTCAAAGTGCAGAAGAAAATAAAGCAAAAAGAGTAGCAGAAGAAAAAGAAGAAGTGAGATACCGAGAATACTGCAATAGTCACACAAGAAATAGGATATCCTACCAAGTGTTTCAATACTCATGATAAAAAAAATGAAACACCAAGGAAGAGTGATGAAATTACACCTTGAAAAACACCCCAAGTAGTTCTAGAAGGAGGTCCAAAGAAGAAGTATTTATTGGCTATAGAGGTAGAACAAAGGGTGGATAGTATTGTAGATGTTGATGGGAAAACAGGAAAAGCCCTAAATACTTAGTGCCCAAAAATGGTTACAGATCCATGCAGATCATTAGTTACAAATCCTCCAAATCTAGGGATTCTGTTACAGTCGAATCGAAGTCAGATTACCAATTGACCTTCATTCGGTCTTCAGTTGGTTGCCATACGCCTTCCTGTCGACCTCTTGTCGGTTGACCTCTTTGATTTTTTGTCGATGCATTTACCATGTTGAACCGCGTTGACCTTCAAATTTGAATTTAACCAGTCGACTAACCTCAACCTTTGAATTGTTGTCGATCTACCTCGAACCTCAACTTGCTGCCAATCCACCTTGACTTCGACTGTCATTTGATCCACCTCAACTAGAATTTCACTGTAAAGAATATAACAACTCAAAATTCTCCTTCTTGTTGTCTTCTTTGTTGAAACTAGGATATTCCTAAACGTTCATTCACAGACCCAGGGAAGCAATTCCCATTGCCTCTCTGCACCAAGAGAACTTCATAGTGCACTCACAAAATTGGTCAACGAGTCTTCTATGTTTTCCAACGTGTCTACTTTCTCCAGTATCACCTTGTTACTTTCCACTATATATATTACGAAATGGTATTGTACGTCAATGTGCTTAGTCTTCGAGTGATAAGCAGGGCTCTTTACCAGAAATATTCCACTTTAATTGTCACAACTTACCTTCATAGCTCTCTGCTCAAAACTGATTCCTAAACATAGACTTTGCAGCCATACTACTTCTTTTCTTCCATCAGTGGCCACCATGTATTGAACTTCTGTTGTTGACAAGGATAAAACCTCTTATCTCTTACTCATACAATTTATTTCTCCATTGAACATCTTGAAGAAATATGTGTTGGTTGACCTCCATCGATCCATATCTCTAGCCCAATTGGCATCGACAAAGCCATGTATATTTAATTTACGATTGTCACCTCTAGATCTTCCTTGGTAGCATATATCATAGTCCTTTGTGCCACACAAATACCTGAATACTCTCTTGAAAACAATCCAATTCTCCTTTCCAGGTGTCTACATGTACCTTCTCAACACTCCCACTACGTGGGAAATGTCTGGTTGAGTGTAGACCATCACATACATTAGAATACCAACAACAATTGCATATGGAACACATGAAATGTCCTCTATTTCTTCCTGTGCCTTTGGAAACTGTTCAATAATTATCCTTTCTCCCACATGAATTGGCACCTTCACCAATTTGCAATCCTGCATGTTGAAACATTTTAGAGCTATTTCAATATACTTCATCTTATTCAACTAGATATTTTCAGTGGCTCGATCTCTGTTAATCTCCATTCCTAGAATGAAGTTAGATGCACCAAGATCTTTCATGTCGAACTTGAAGGATAGATGTCTATTCACCTCCTTTATCACATCCATGTTGTTTCCAATCAACAACATGCCATCAACATACAAAGCTAAATATATGAAACCCCCTCCTTTTTTCTTGGAATACATGTAGTGATCAACTTTATTTCTAGTAAATATGCCATCTCCATTAACCCTAAGAAATTGATCTTCAGTATTAGAAAAGGAAAGTTATTAGAACATGTGGTTTCAAAAGAAGGTATTTCCATCGATCCCAAAAGAATCAAATCTATTTGAACATTCGTCCACCTGCTAACAAGAAATCCTTTTAGTCATTCTTTGGCAAGATCAACTTTATACAAATATTTATCCCAAACGTTTCCAAGAAGGTTAAGCCAATGAATGCTTTTCTAAGAAAGGATGTCACCTTCAAATGGGATAATGATAGCCTAAATTCATTTGAAGATATTAAGGAAGAAATCACTATGACACATGTCTTGGTTATCGTTGATTACTCTCAAGGATTTATAATTTTTTCATTCACTTCTCAAGACACTATAGTTGGAGTGTTATTGCAAAAGAATAAGGACGACCATGAACAACCCATCGCTTTCATGAGAAAAAACCTTGGGAATGTCGAGTTAAATTATTCAATCACAGAGAAGCATGCCTATGCCCTAGTCAATTCCATTAATCACTTTAGGAGTTATGTCAGTTACAACTAAATCAAATCATACGTGCCATACATCGTTGTCAGAGATGTCCTCTCCCAACGAGATTTCCTTGAAACGATGGGAAAGTGGGTGTCAAAGATTCAGTAATATGACTTACAGATCAAACCCACTAGTATTATTAAGGGACGAGGCTTAGCTAATATGTTGACCGAGAGTAATGATGAATCCATGCAAATGGGAGAGAATGACAAAATCAATGTAATGGTGAGTGAGTTGGAACATGATGAGTGGTATGATGACATTATCTATTACTTGAAGAACCTTTCATACCCAAACCACCTATTATATCACAAGAGTAGAGCCTTGAAATTGAACGCTATGAAATGTTGTTTAACCCAAGATGGTCTTGGCTGGAAGAGCCCTGATGGAATTATCCTTAGATGTGTGAACAAATATGAAGCCAACCAATTTATTAAGGAACTCCATTCAGGGTATTGCAGTGGTCACTTCACTTTCCGTAGCACCACCCATAAGATTCTAGGAGCTGGCTATTATTGGCCTACATTATTCAATGATATCCATCGATATGCCAAATCCTACCAGCCTTGTCAATTCTTCACAGGAAATCAACAATTGCCTAACACCGGTGGATAAAATCTGCTAGCCTATACTTCTAAAGTGCTAGTGTTGTTAGAAGTGGGTACAGGATTGCAGGTCTTGTACAACTAGATATGTTGAGATTCGCATGCGCTCTACGTTGAGCACATGTCCCCATGTTGGAGCCATATGTTACTCGCCCATTCCTAGGGTTAACTATAGGATATCATGCTTCATGGCCCGTAGTGGAGACAATGATCTTGACCATGATGATGATCAACATGTTCAAAAATTGAAGCTCTACATCCCCCTCAAATTACTTTTCTAATAAAAATCATCTAAGATCATCAAATCCATTCAACTCAATGTATGGGAGATGGTAAGCCAACGTCACCATGAAGTACGTTAGTCCTTCTTTCATGTGAAGTGTTGTGCTTAATTTATCAGGCATGTGGAGGAGGATCATTGGTTGAAGTTGGATAATGGATCACTAGCTCAAAAAGTTATGTTTGTTTCTTTGTTTCACCTTGGTGGCCAACTTTTATACCTCTATATCAAAATTGCTCCTCATTCATATAGGTTTTGAACATGCTTTTGTGAACTTGGTTCTCAACTTTATTAGCTCAACATCCTTTACAATCTTGATAAATGGGTCAACCAGCTCCTTCTTCAAAGAAAAAAAGGGTATTAGGTAGGTCTGTCGCCTAACTCATAATGTTGCCTTGATCAGTCATTTCAAAATTATTTCAATCAACCTCATATTTTGTCATTCTCACCTTCTCTTTGTGTATGATATTATCATATTTTGTGAAGGATAAATTTAGTTTGTGGAAGATTTGAGAGGCCTCTCTACTTTCTTTTGATCAATTGGCATGCAAATAAAATTGGATAAATCCTTGATTTCCACATAGGGTTTGGAAAAATAGGAAATTCAACATATCTCCCAGGATTTAAATATGCATATCAATGATGTTGGAGTAGGGCTGAAATATCTCAGTTTCACCATAAAAGAAAATGGTTACTGCAAAAATGATCTAATGTGGCTTCTATCCAAAGTGGAGAAATGAATTCATGCATGGTTTAACCGTTGGCTTTCAAGAATTGGAAGGTTAGTTTTGGTTAAGTTTGCTCTAGAATCCTATCTAGTCTATTGGGCAACCTTAGCCTGGATCCAAAAAGGAATCTTGGGGAAAAAATGCGAGTTTGTTTTATGTTTATGTGGTTAGGATCATAAGACAAAAAATCCCTTATTTTTGGCTCATGGAAAAGTCTAGCAACTCCAAAAACGCTAGGAGGATGGGACCTGGAAAACATATACCTCTTTTCCAAAGCTTTGGTAGCAAAGAATGTGTGGGGTTAATTGAAGGATCGATTGTATGGACCTAGGTTCTCCATGAAAAATATTTCCCTTAGGAATCCATTGTGGATTGGTTTCACAATCCAATGAAAAGACGCATAATAGGTCAATAGTATGGAAATCCATTCTCAATGCTTTTCTATTCATTGGAAACTGGTTAACTTGGAAAATAGGCACTGGGAAAAAATTCTTATAGACAAATACCTTTGGATTGGTTACAATAATAACCATATTCTCCCAAATCCTCTAATTCTATCTATAAACATAGAGGGGATTTTTTTCCTCAATAAGATCTAGCAAAGGGGCATACTATCAAGGAAGTTGCACTGGTTAAGTTTGAAAGTGTTAAAGTTTAAGCTATTATCAGGTTACTTTTAAATTTACTAGATAACCATAACATAGATAGGATCACTGAGAGAAACACAATCACAAGATACACAACATTTATCCTGGAAAACCCTCATGGGAAAGAAAACCCAGCAAAACTTCCTTAATATAGATAGCCAATACAATGCTAAGACAATAAACCAGACACTAGAGAATATCCTCTCCCATGCAATGCACCTCTCTCCCTTCCTTCTTACGACAACTGGTAACGACAACTTCCTTCAATACTTTCACACTATATGAGTGAGATAAGTGAGTGAACAAATGAGTGGTTGGCTTCCTTTATTTATACAAACTGGCAAGCGCTGAAAGGAGGTATCTCTTCACTGGCAGGGCCGACTTGTCTTTCTGGGTGGTTAGAACCACTTTAATTTTCCTGGGGGGTGACTTCTTAATTTTCATATTACAATTAGGGTTTGACCAATCCACAAAAGGGGATTTGGTCAATTGTAATGCCTGACATGATCAATCCACAAAAGGGGATATATCTAA
>JASDQU010507992.1:4560-17657 GCA_032191745.1 Picea mariana
AGATGGACAATTGAAGCTGGAAAAGATACACACTAGCCAGAATCTTGCAGACATGTTAACAAAGGGAGTAACCAAGGAGAAACTGAGTTCTTACTCAGTTTCAGTTGGTCTTCAAGAATGAAGATGAAGATGAGAAATTTGCTAGGTCCAAGAAGGTTCAAAGTCTAGCATATAAAACAACGGTGGAGTTATTGAGATCAGTCTTCAAGTGGGAGATTGTTGGTTGTGGAGCTTGATTATCTTCCTGATTCAGAGGTCTGTGGTTTCAGTCGTGTTTATACCCCATGAAGTATTTACACCCCATAAGTATGTACACTCTTCCACGCGGGGGAGTGCAGAGGGGGGGTACCCCCTTTATGGGGTCTGAGGGGACTATCCCCTTAGCTGGGGGGTTTGGGGGCAAGTGGTCCCCTAGCGGGGGTTCGGGGGCGAATCCCCCGAAGAAAAAATTGCCTTGTAAAGGTATATTGTAATTTCATTGTAAATATGGACCATTTACTATAAGGTCATAGATATAATGGTAAAGATTATGTTAGGGTTTTTTTCCCTAGAAGGAAACCCTCTTTTATGAGGGAAATGTATTGCGGCTATGTATGTTGGCAAGTATTGTATTCTGAGAGAGGAGACTGTGAGAGAAACAAGAGGAAGTTACAACGGGTTTTTGATATAGGTTGTATCCCTTCATTTTGCTGGATAATAATAAAGAAAGGACCTGGCAATTTCTTTGGTGGATGTAGCCCACACTAGGTGAACCACGTAAATCTGTGTCTCTCTTGTATTGTGTATCTTCTATGTTTTGTTTCTGCATTAGTTTTATTTTATTGCTCCGCGGTCTTGTTTTTCTAACAGTAGCCAAATGGATCCTTCTTCGTCTAACTCAAGAAGGTTGGTTTGAATTTGGCACTTAGTTCCAATCACCTTCTTTAAGCATGAAACATGAAAAATAGCATGTAGATTAAAATGACTAGGCAAAGCTAATTGATAGGCCACCTATCCCACATGCTTGAGAATGGTATAAGGACCATAAAATTTGGGTGCTAGCTTCTGACAATGCTCGACCTTGAGGGAATTTTTCTTGTAAGGTTGTAGTCGAAGAAACACCTGATCCCCTTCTGCAAATTGACGTTCAGAGTGACCTTGATCTACTTTTTGCTTCATGTGATTATGTGCCATGACGAAATTCTCTTTGAGGGTATGGAGAATAGCCTCTCCAACTGTAAGCGTTTGGTCAACCACCTGGACCTTTGAGACACCAGGTAAGTATGAGAGAACTAAAGGTGTCTTTTGTCCATATACCACTTCAAAAGGAGTCATGCATGTAGCCGTATGGTATGAAGTTTTGTACCACCATTTAGCTAGGGGTAACCATTGAACCCACTGATTTTTCTTTTCCGAGGAAAAACAACTCAAATATGTTTCCAAACACTTCTTGACAACTTCCATTTGACCAATAGTTTGGGGATGATAAGTTGTGATGAGATGCAATTGGGTGACTTGTAGCTTGAACAGTTCTTGCCAAAAGATGTTGGTGAAATTTGGGTCACGATCAGAAACAATAGAATGCGGCATGCCATGAAGATTGAAGACCTGATCCATGAAAATTTGAGCCACCGAGGATGTTGCAAATGGGTGTTGACGACAATAGAAATGAGCATACTTGGAAAGGCGATCAACAACCACCATGATGACTGATTTATTTCCCGATGTGGGTAAGCCTGTAGTAAAATCCATAGAGATATCCCTCCAAATAGCAGGTGGAATTGGAAGTGGTTGTAGTGTGCCCAGAGATTTGACTGTTTCACCCTTGTTGCATTGACACACATCACATTCAATGAAAAAATTATGAATTTCTTGTTTCATACCATCCCATAAAAAAGAACGCTTGACCCTGTCATAGGTTTTGGTAAACCCGGAGTGCCTAGTTGTGAGTGTAGCATGAAGCTCAGAAAGAACCGTGGATTTAAGTTTTGATTGTTTACTTAAATACAAATGTCCTTTGTATCGAAGCTCATCATGGAGCCAAGAGTACCCTGGGGATGCTGGAGCATAGGACTGCAATTGTTGGATCAGATGTGAAATTTTGGGATCGTGTAGCCATTCCTGGTGAACGTCTTGGAGCCAATCTGGTACAATGAAGGAAAGATAAAAAAGGGATCGATCATCTTCATATTTTTGAGAAAGTTCATTTGCAACCACATTGCCTTTGCCTTTCTTGTAAATGATCTCATAATCATATCCAAATAGCTTAGTCACCCATTTTTGTTTCTCTGGGGTGGAAATGTGTTTTTCCAGAAAATACTTGAGGCTTTGATGGTCTGTCTTAATTTGGAATCGTTGCCCCAATAGATAAGGGTGCCATATATCAAAGGCATGTAGAATAGCCAACATTTCATTTTCATAGTTTGATTTGCCCAGATTTCTTTTAGACAGTTGCTTGCTGGTAAAGGCCAAAGGCTGACCCTATTGCATAAGGACAACATCAACTCCTTTCCCTGAAGCATCACATTCCAAGACAAAGGTCTTTGTGAAATCGGGAAGGTCCAGGACTCGAGTGGTGCACATGGCCATATTCAAGGTTTGAAAATATTAAGCAGTTGTTGGAGTCCAAATGAAAGAGTTCCTTTTTAGGAGTGCAGTGAGGCTAGTATTGCATAGCTTAAATATTGCCAGGAGTGCAGTGAAAGATTTTGAGAGTCTTTGGGTGAGGCCAGTATTGCATAGCTTAAATATTTTTAGGATCCACCCTGACACCATCCTTGCCAACCAGATGACCCAAGTACTCGACTTCTGAGGCACCAAAAGCACATTTAGACTATTTCAGGAAAAGTTGGTGCTAAGAGAGTACATGGAGAACTCAATCCACATGAGAAATATGGTTTGTCCAGGTTTTTCTATAGATGAGGATATCATCAAAGAAAACTAAGACAAAATGATGGAGAAAAGGAGGAAAGACATGATTCCTGAGGCTTTAGAAGGTGGAGGGCACATTACACTAGCCAAAGGGCATGACCACAAAATCATAGTGGCCCTCATGAGTTATAAAGGTAGTATTGGGAATGTCTAACTCTTTCATACGTATCTGGTGGTAGCCAGAACGAAGATCAAGTTTAGTAAAGAACTGGGCGCCCCTCAATTCATCCAAGAGGTCATCAATGACAAGAATGGGAAATTTGTCTTTAATGGTAAGTTTTTTGAGGGCACGAAAGTCAGGACACATTCGCTAGGAACCTTCTTTCTTCAGGACCATGACCACATGAGAAGAGTAGGGGCTCGTACTAGGGTGGCTAATGCCTGTGTTAAGGAGTTCCTGGACCATTTTCTCAATTTCATTTTTTTGGGAAAAGGGGTGATGATACAGACGAATATTGGGAGGAAGGTTTCTTGGTACAAGGGGAATGGAATGGTCATGAACACCATGGGAATGAGGGAGTCCCTGGGGAGTGGAAAAGACCACTTGATGTTTATAAAGGATGGATAGGAGGCCTTTCGGCACCAAGGGTGTCTTTGTTGCTTGTATGGCATGGAGTTGGGCAATAACACCAGAATGACCTTTTTTTAGCAGCTTTTCCATGTGATGGCAACTAATGATCTCAGGTGAACCAACAGTGATTCCTTGGAACTTATATTATTGGCCCTCCTGGTCAAATTGCATGGTTAATTCCTTAAAATCCATGAGAATGGGACCCAAAGTCCTTAGCCAATCTGCACCCAACATAATGCTGCAACCGCCCATGTCGATAGAAAACATATGAGATTTCAGGTGGTAGTCACCAATTTGGAGATGCACATTTTCACAACTCCCTCCACATTTCATAGAGACACCATTGGAAATCATGATTTGGAAATTATTGATGTCATGGATGTAGCAATGAGTTTCTTGGGCAATGCGGTGATGAATAAAATTATGGGTGCTTCCACTATCAACCAGAATGATGACCTTCCTATGCTTGATGTAACCGATTAGCTTGAGGGTTTGGGGAGCATAGAAGCTAGTGAGATCATTTAGGAAAATGATTGGTTCTACTTCGGGAGGGTCTGAGGGACGGGTTATGTCAGTGGTTTCAGGTGACTCAGACACAAGGGGAGTTTCAATAGGCTCTTCCGAAATATTCTCCGAGATGGCCATAAAAATATTTTTTTCCTTACACTTGTGGCCCAAGAAATATTTTTCATCACAATTATAACAAAGGCCTTTGAGTTGGCATTCAACCATTTCAGCCCTGGTCAATTTTTGGATCTTTAGTGGAGCAGAGGGAGTAGCAGGATTTACTGGTTTAGTGCGAGGGATAAAGGAGGGTTTCCGGTTTTGAGAAGATACAACCCATTGTGATTCTATATCTCTTTTAGTAGCCTCCACCCAACTTTGAGGCCGAGCCATGAGGACATGGGCCTAAATCTCATCCTTGAGGCTACAGATAAAACACTCTTGGAAAAAGGCATCATACATGCCCTCTGTCTGAAAATCCAGGCGCTCAAAAACAACTATAAAGTATTCCATTGTTCTTGATTGTTTCAACTTTGTCAAATGGACCAAATGGTTGGTGTCAATGTCAAAGAATTCATAAACCTCTACCAAAAGGTGTCTCCAAGCAATATACCCTTGACGGGAAGTTTTTCTCCATTGCCACCATTGCCAATGTTCTTGATGTAGATGGAAAACACCATACCAAAGTTTGACCAAGTCATCTGTAATGCCGTATAAAGAGAAATAATGTTCCATTTGGGTTACCCAACTAGTGGGATCCGAGCGATCAAATTTGGTCACATACACTCGCGGAAGGTGCAGGTCATGTTGAAAGTGATGGTGTTGAAAGCTATGGAATTGAGAGGAATTTTCAGGTTCAATATGTGAAGGTGGGTCAGATAAAGGGTTATATGTAGGGATATACATCTTGGTGCAAAGCATCGAAAGAACAGATTCAAGCTGGGTAGTCAGGACTTGTTTGATTTCCTCCATTGAGGATTGCATGGTTGTATTGATGGAGACAACATTGGCACTGAGTTGTTTCACTTCTTTTTGGGTCTTGGTGAAATTAGATTGCAAGGTATTGAAGCGAGATTCCAGGTCTTGGATATGGGTATGGTCCATGATGATGAGGGAACCGAAATGGGGCGGGTGGGGTCAAACATTTTGCTGAAAAATGATATGTATGAATGTGATAAGGGAGAAGAGATGAATCCAATGGAATAGGTCTCAAATAATGGTGCAAAAATTTCCAGACTCATTTTTTTTTTTTTATACTTGCGGAGTTATACTCCGGTCTGAAGAATACTGCAGTGATCAAATGCCCAAATTATTAACCAGGAAGAAATGTGTAGTGATTTGGCAACCTGAACACAGTTGCGCGACAATAGATCTTGTCTGTTTTAATTTGTTTATGTTTCTGTCCCCAAGGGTTAGGTATTCAAGGGTTCTACAGACAAGGGTTTTCCCTATGCTATAGCTCTCTGATATACATGTGGGGCCCAACAGTAGTACTCATCCCAATATCTCAGGGAACTAACTAAGGAGGCTAGACCGTACCCTTAGCCATACTACCTGACTACCAAGGTACTAGAGAGTATCCTCCCGAGTGTTGTTCTTAGTGGAACTATAACAGTTAGGTGACCAATTGGTTTATGTAAAGAGGGCTTCAGGTAATCTAGGTCGATCCATACACAGGTGTTTTCTGACGCACTACCACTCGAAGGTGCACCAACAGGGGTTACAAGGGTGGTCAATAGATGTGCACTTAATTACAAATTGTATTTCCTGCGTGTATGAATCCCTCAACTGCAGGTTTATGCGTGTAACGATAGATCTCTATGGCTTAAAGATGTCAGAATACATCTCTACCCTGAAAAAAAAAATTAACCCACAATTTCTGCCAAGGAAAGTGATCTGATACCACTTGTAATATACCATATATAAAAAGTATGTAGAACAGAAACAAAATGATAGAAATGGAAAAATAACAACAATATAACCAGAACAATCACCACAATAACATTGAAATGATATGAGAATAACAACAGAAATAACACTTTGATTCTGAGAGAAATGTTCACGAGCCTCTTCGAGGGGGAAACCTCCATTCAAGTAGAGCTCTATTACAATAATGTCCAAGCTAGGGTTCTCATACCCTTGAATCCTATTTATACTAAACATGTCTATCAAAAGAAGCATCAAGAGGAAGATCCTTCTAGAAGAGGAAGCTTCTATTAGGTCTTCTTACATTCGACTTATTCTATTTTATTGTGAGGCCTTATTAGTATTGACCTTTATTACATCTGAATATATTGTTCTACCTATTTGCGGGTTAGGACACTAACAAGCAGCCTTAGAGCATCGCATAAAACAGTGGAGGCCAAGTAAGAAATGGCCCAAAGAGAGGGAATTTTTTATGTCGACGCAATTCCCTCCTCGTGGATCAAAGAAGTGAGCACCACAATGGTCGAGGAAGAAGCACAAGCCCCAATGACTATTGTCATGGAATTTTATTCACATGATAGTGCACAGGGCCACCAAACAAGCGACGCAGACAACCTACAACAACCTGCGAGGGCCGAAGTAGCCCAAATAACAAATGGGGATGCCAGCGAGAAGACATAGGTTTTGGCGTTGATACCACAACCTGAAATAGGTTCCATGCAATAACAGGAAGGTCTGGTAGAAGACGTAATCGGGCACCCAGATTTGGGTGCAGAGGATATCTAAGCGGAGGGTGGGATCTCTAGCATGCCAGTAAGAAGAAAGGGAAAACATCCCATGGCGTGGTCTCCACGCAAGAATCCTGATGCATAAATCGTACTACCACACATCTCAAAGGGGGTGTAGGCCATGCAAACACTTTTGGGTTGCGTGGAAAGGCTAAGATATTTGGATCATGATGTGGACGATGCTGGAAAATTTCTAGAATTTGTGCAACAAGTTTACATGGACAACATAGGTACGGGTACATTTGGAGATCCCGTGATGCAACCAAAACAATGGGAAGTAGGCCTGGAAAACACAGGGATCCTAAACTTGGTGGAGATTCCCCACTTCGATGGGGGGTAAGAAGTAAATAACTCCATCAAGCAATTGATGGCAGTCCTCCATGGAGGCTTCCTATGGATGGAGGAACCCATATCCATTGACATGTAATTGATCGCATTCATCACAGGTTTGTTGTCAATGGGAGAGAGTCCCATGCAATACCTATATGATTAAACAAAGGAGAATTCTCTTGCCAAATAAATGAAGAAAACATATGGCATAGAGAGGGGATTGCGCGGGATCATAATAAAAATAATCAGTGACGCAACCACTAGGATGACCACAAAACTCATGGCTTGCAAGTTGTTAAAGAAGTGTCGTAAGGAGGAAGTCCCTACAGGGGTTTTCGTAGCTGCAACCCAATGCACCAATGGAACCATGCTCAGTTGGGACCCCTACCTGTTGAACTTATTCCTTTACGAATACAAAACACGCCTAGAACTTGGGGACAAAATTTCACTATTCATGGTTGTTAATTCTGATAGCATTGGTCGGGTGGAGGGAGCCTCCATACTCATATTTTTGTGACAGAATAGGTCATTTCCATGCAACATGGTATACATTAATGGGGATCACTTCGGAACCCAAGAGAATAAGTGGAAACGTAGGTACCTTTGCGCGGTACCTAAGTGACATCCAGGATAGTATAACTAACACCTGGAGGATCACACCCGAAGTACTTGCACAGTACCACAACATAGAAAGATTCATAGCTACGTGCCATAATATGTGGATCCAGGTGGGCAGGGATACAACCAAGGAATGGTTGCAACTTCGGTTCTGCATCAAGTTAGAAGAAGTTGAAATGGCAATGTAGGATTGGCAAGATGACTGGAAGATAACAATCATTACTAAGGAAGTTCCTACAGGAAAGAAGGTAGAAGTAGGAGTATCTAAGACACCTGCAGGAGACATCACTACACATAAAACACTGACACGACAGGGGGAGCCCAGTCAGAATCCATCGCAACAGAAGAAGGGGAGTGCGCCAAAGAAGGATGCGCAGGCAGGGAAAAAGGACACTACCCCCACACAAGGAGAACAAGGAGTGGGGGACACAATGACACAATAAACCCCCTCTCCATCCACCCCAAAAGAAACAGGGCCACCCAAGTGGCCAATCATACACATAGGAGGGTCATGCAAGAAGGCCATGGCGCATAAGCAGCTGTCGGAGTATACAATCAATGAGGAGGATGTCGACCTCGTCGTAGAACGAGTACAAGATAGCGCAACTGAGGCCTTTGAAGAAGCTCAACACCAATGAGGAAGAATCCAAAATGAGTTGGAATACATAAGGTAGGTCTTGGAACAAATACATGCAGTGAAAAGGCCTGAAATGGGAACATATCCCTTCCCCGCAACAACAAAAGTAGAGGAAAGAACTGCACGGAGCGAACAAGACACCATCCAAACCATAGCGCAGGCGATCCCAAACTTCCAAATAACATTAGACATATTGAAAATGGACAAAGGTGTATCCCAGACACAATTGAAGGATCTGGCATAGGTAGAATTGGTACTGGCAAGGATACCAAGGCATTGTACAAGCTTCAAGTCAGTTTTGTGCAAGAAGTGAAATCGTGTGCAAGGACAGATGTGGCAGAATTGCAACAAATGAAGAATGGTAGGAATGCCCTGTAATTGGTAGTCGAGAAAGTGAAGCTTGAAACAAAGGAGGAAAAATAATGTGTAGACATATTGGAGCACATATTGATAATGACGTACAATTACATCTCAAACAACGTGCAAGCAACGGACAAAAGTGCAGAGGAGAAAATAAATCTCATTGCACAAACCATTGATCAATATAGACATGATATTGAGGAGCTAAAGGAAAGGCTTAATCCCACAACTTCTCCCAATTTCCAAGAGCAGAGGAAGAAATAAGCTACATTCCAAATAACAGAGATGGAGAACCAAGCAAGTGTAGTAGAAAAATTGTTTGACAGATCTGCGCAACTTTGGGCAACATTGGAAGAAGACAAGCAGGTTCAACAGTGATACCAAGAAGAGGAAAGAGTAAGATCGGCCATACAAGAGCTCAAGTAAAGGTAGAAAACGATGAGCATCACAATTAGAATGAAGGGCGCCTAGGATACGAAGAAGCTACAGTTAGAATTGAAGACTACACAGACAAAGAAGCAAGAAAAACAAGTAGAAATGGAACCCCTCCAAGAGCAAGCAACGTATATTATCGCACAGTTGGAAGAGGAAAATAAAAACATGGCACAAGCATAGATAGAGGGTGCAACACTAATTTAGGAGGAGATCACAGTGCAATCAGTGGAGGCACTCACAGGAAAAGTCGTGTAGGTCAAAGCAGGAGGAAGGGAACTCGTAGACAAGTTCCATAGCCTAGGAGAGGCTGTTCATGGAGCGTGCACTACCTAGGTTGCTCGAGATGAGCCATATAACAGTTTTGGGGGCTTGTTGGGTGCTGGACTATTTCGAGGAAATACCCAATTTTGGTAAGGCAAGGCCCTATTTTGGAGAAGGACAACTGGCAAGAAAAGTAGCATGTGCAAGGAAAAGCTGCATGTAAAGGAGGAAATCATGCAAGCTGTGTGTTGTGAGTGGGAAATCCCCCTACGGAATAGCATTTAGGGTTATATTATGCATGCAGATAAGACCAAAAGAATCCTACTTTATACCTTCATCCCAGACCTATTCCCCATTTCTTTTAAGAAAATACATAGTTAAGTGAGCATACCTTATTTTAGGTGTTTGATGTTGATCGTTCTTCACACTTGATTGCTTGTTGACAACAGCTCTCCTCCCAAGGATGACTTGCATTCACAAAAAACAAGCAACAAACTCCACATGCATTTGATCTACAGATTAATGGGTTAGAGATTCAAACATATATGAAATAAACTATGAAGATCTCATATAGTGGGATGGGAAAAACATTTTTTTATTATTAACTTTAACAAATCAACTTACAATGTCAAATCCGGCCACCGCTCCATGAACCTGGTCCTGGGATCCTCTTCAAATGTCCTCCAAATTCTTTTCTCTGTTTCTTTCCTTACACAAGGATGGCTAAAGGGTTGGGACATTGGGAATGTGCAATTGGGTATAGTTTCTTTACTATCATTCTCCTCCTCCAAATGGGACCCCTAACACTTCTTTTATAGTCTAGAAGAAGCTAGGTATTTGGTCGAACCCTCGGCCATGCATTGCCGGAAAGTTTGGTTAACTCACCCAAATATGTGTGTTCCATCGACAACTTTCCTTTTTTCATGCTTTTGTAGGTACACGTGGGTTGTTTTAGGTCAGCTAGCATGTACACGTGTGTAGTAATGGAGTAGGGCCGATGGGCCTTTATAAAAGAGGTTTTTAAGAAGATTTGTTTAGCAGTGTTTTGGATAAGAAGGAATCTAATATCACTTGATGCCAAGTAAGCATGTCTAGTAAAAATTAGGGTTATAACAAATGCCCCCTAATGTGCGAGGTCAGAAGAGCATCTGATGGCATAAATACATTAACAATCTTCACCGATGTGCTGAACAAGTGAGCCCAGGGACCAGGAATCAGGAGGTGTCATCTGCAAAATAACAATTGTCTCACCGAGGCGGGCATACCCATGCTCGAGATAAAATAGAATCATGACTACCAATCAAATACACTGTAGATTCATGTCATATAACTATATAAAGTGTAGCCGCGAACAATACACAACGGAGCTACATTTCAAAATCAAAAAAGATATACATGTAGAGTATCCATCTTCTAGAAGTTGATAAGGCCTGATGGCTGGAGATGAGGGCTTCAGAGCTCGAGAAACAACTTCAAAATCTTCAAAAATCAGGTAGGAGTGTAATATGAGTGTACGACTTCACTACCCAGAGGTCTTCGATGACTCATTGGTCATGGACTAGAGAATATTAATGATCATACTAATGGCTTCATTGATTTCAAACAAAGACTTGATTGGACGTTCAGGATGGTCAAGAATGAGGGCAAGAGACAAACTGTAGAGGGGCCGACTCAGGCTTCATAAAAACTTCCCTTGGACAATATCACGACAAATGATGAGACTCAGGCAGCATGGAATTAACATAAGTTTACGAGGTAGGAGACAACAAAAACTCTCCATATGTTTGGAAGAATAACCAAATGGAGGAGGACACAACTCTATGTAGCGAGAACAACTTCCTAAGGTTGTATTAAATCCCATAATTTGATGAACAAACGGACATATGTGCTTTATCCAAGGGTGACTCATTATGCTGCCAATAAAGAAAATACTTTTCCCTTCCTCTTTTTGGGGTATATTTGATTTTTTTTGTCTTTTTTTTCAATAATGTTGAAAAAAGAATAAAAGAATGTTACGTTACAAAGGAGGATCGAGTGTCGCAAATGTACTAGTTCCAAGCGCACATAACACAGGGATGCGCAGGGCAAAGGGACATATGCAAGAAAAGACACTCGGGAAAAGTCCTCCAGGGGCCAAAGGTGTCAAGATGCAGAGGAAAAGTGCTACAGGCCTTGTGTATAAGGCACGCTTCAGATGCTTCAATCGAGAGCAACATGGAAATGGCATTAGGCCAAATACGTAGGTATGCAAATGCGATTAATAAAACAAACAATGGTAACGTCCTTCGATGTAAGTTTAATGAGCCTAGACAAGTTAAGCTCGGTGGGTTTTAATATTTAGAGAGTATAAAAAAATGTAAAAGGAGACTCCACTAGGGTTCCTTTTTCGAAGGTAGTCTAGTCAGTTCAAAAAAGGGGTAAAATAGCACCGAAAAGACGTCTATTCAAATCCATTTTAAAAAGTGTGATAAAGACAAGATCACTCGTCCATTTTTTCATTTTTTAAGGAGTTTGAAAAAAACTTAACTATGGACTCCGTTAGGAATGTTCTTCTAGATCATTTTAACGAGTGTGAAAGAATAAAGTCACTTGGCAATCTTTTCAATTTTAGGGAGTCTGAAAAGAGCTTAACTATGGACTCCATGGGGGTTCCTTTTTCGTAAATTTAGTCCCTTAGGCCCGAAAAAGGGTTAAAATGATACCTGAGAGTACTCTTCTAGAGAACTGAAGTTCCTTGGAGTATACCTTTGTTCATACAGTTGACCGTCCGGACCAAAAAAGGGGTAAACTACCACCGGACAAACGTGACTTCAAATTTCAGTTTAACGAGCGTGAAAGTCCACAAGATCGCTCGACAATCTTTTCATGTTTAGAGGGTATGAAAAGGGCTTAAAAGAAGACCCGTGTAAGGAACGTTCTTCTGGACCAATTTAACGAGTGTGAAGAAACAAGGTCACTCGACAATCGTTTCATCTTTAGGGAGTCTGAAAAGGGCTTAAAGAAGACTCCATGGGGGCTACAACTCATGTATGAAATTGGTTCAGGTAGAGCCCACTGCTAGGCTCAGACTAAGAGTCTCTTTGATAATCAACTTGGGAAGTCTCACAAAAGGGAAGAAAACGAAAGCCATGGTGTAAGTCCTCCTGCGGGATAGAAACCATAGTCATGGCTTCAAGGATAGCCTCATCTAAAGGCAATTAAAAATCTGAGAAATCATGCAAATGAGGGTCGAGAGTCCCAAAGGGTGAAGTAAACTGACCATACTCCATATGAAAATGGAGGTTCTGACTAGGACTGGCAGAGTCTATCAGCAAAGAATCACGATCACGAGGGCTTGAGGATCTACTAACAACGAGTTCAAACTTAGAAGGATACTCAAGCCTACTTGGACCAAGAGGGGGAAACAAGGGCTCCCATGCTCCCCTTGGATAAACTAATGGATCAATTGTTGAGACCAAGTCTTGAGAGGGAACACATGATTTCACAGGTTCTTGCTCAGAAGCAATTGAACATCAAGGATAAGATGCCACATAATTAACCCGTGGCGGGGTAGAGTCTACACGAATGCTAGGAACATATAATGGGGTAGTTTGAAATAATGTTGAATTAGGATGGTGATTATCAGATGCCAGCTGGTCAATAGTGACAATTCTTCCATTGTGAGGGAAATGCATCACCCAGAAGAGCGTAGACACCACAACATTCATAGCATATACATAATCACGCCCGAGAAGAATATTGAAATCTAACGGAACTT
>JASDQU010507993.1:78615-99993 GCA_032191745.1 Picea mariana
TGTTGTCGGTGTGGGCAGTCTCTTAGGAGATGTTGTTCTTCGCAACCCCAACATTTCAAAGGTTCTCTCTTTGGGTTATCAGTCTTCACTGATATGGGTCCAAAAGTTTTATTTCCGCTCAAGGAGGGAAAATTCTGTTGGTGCATACTCCAGGCTGGAAAGTTCAATCTTGGGTTCTTCTTGTAGTTCTTAAATCCTGGGGGTTTAATTCCCCTTTTCTAAAATCTTTAACTATTCTTCTGTTTCCATCCTTCGGGAGGTTCTACTCCTTGCCCAAACTATTCATGACAATAGGTTGCCTTTCAAATAGTGTCTTCTAGAGTCTTTGGCTCATCAAATTCAATTCTATTCCGATAGTCATTAGGTAGTCCACTGATGAAGCATTGCACATTTGCCTTTTCCACCTTGATATAGGGTACATACCTCAACAAATCAAGGAATTTGTTGACATATTCTTCTATAGTAAGTTGTCCCAGTTTGAGTTCATAAAACTCTTTAGTCTTTTCGTCGAAATATTTTTCCAACAGATACTTATTCCAGAAGTATTTCTCAAACCGTTCCCAAGATAGGTCCTCTTCGTGAACCCCTTTCATATTATTAAGGTCTTCCTGCCAAATGGAAGCCTTTCCTTTCAAGTTGAAAGTGGCCACTCGTGCCTTCATATTTTCTGAAAAGTCATGGACTCTGAAATACTTCTTTAGTCCAAGCAGCTAGGCCTCTACTTCCTCTCCATTCTTTATTTCACCATCGAAGGAGGATGGTTTGGCCTTTCTGAACTCTTCGAATTTTTGACCTTTGGAAGACTTTTTCTTCTTCTATTTTCTTCAGGGATAGGAACTGGTTCTGCTACTAGAAGAGCCCTCTAAATCGCCAGCTTCCTTCTCAGAGGAATTATCCGACGCTTGTCCTTTACCTCTGGGGTGGACCTTTTTTGAGGTGCTCCTCTTAGTGTGGCCACTGATATAACCATGTTTCTGAGTTTTAGGTTCATGCTGCATTTGTCTTTGTAGATCGGATAAACTCTGCAGTAAAATTGTGTTAATTTCTGTTTGCTTTTCTTGTTCTTTCATCATCCTTTCATTGTCGGCCTTGCAGCTTTGTAATTCAACCATGAGACTCCTCACAGTCTCGGCTAGATCTGGAGGGGTCCCTGCTGCCGTCCTTTCATTAGACTCTTTGTCTCTATTGTGGGAGCCTTCTCCCACTTCATGGTGAGTCACCATACTATGCGTTGATATTTTCCCGCGGTCGATCTTCCGCTTGTGTGCAAAAGGAAAAACGCTGGTTGTTAGTCAATATTTATATTTATTTACAACCAGTACATAATTTATATTTTCACATGTACACACACACAATAGGGGTTTTTCATTCTTAACTTCGTCTTTTGATTAGGAAGGTTAAGATAGGGGGTTACTCTTTTTAAGAGTGTTCCGAAAGGAGCTTTTGTTCAACTCATTCATGAGCCCAAGCAGGCCAAGTGTTGTAACCATGCTCTGATACCAATTTGTAACACACCCACTATGACATAATAAAATTTTCTCTTTTCCTCAAGGGACAGAATCCCCGAAGTCCTACAGGGGCCTAGCACAGGTTAGCTCTTCCCTATTCACCTCCCTGTGATCGTGGGTTAGGACCACAGGCCAAACAAACTAGGTGCCTTTTCGTGTTTCGTGACTCAGAGATACAAGTGAGTCCAATCTTAAAGTTAGAATGGCGAATGGGCTCCGGAATGAAACCTTGGCCATAGATCTGGGCGTGCAGATTCTGGCCATCCAGATCTACCTGCCGCTTAACGACAAAGCACTAGCTCCCTTTCTTTAGTCCCTATCTCGATAGGACCACATACACGACTAAATGCAAGTGCCTTTCACAACTCGTGACCTCGCGAGTCGTGAGTTGAAGACCCTCAAATTTTCTTTTCCAATCGTCGATACCTGAGATTCCAATATGGTATGGCCCCTCCTAATTAGCACTCTCCATGCATGACCACCATCTAGGGCTAACTACTAGCCTTGCTCGCAACTTTCAAGTTCACGAGTTGAAAGGTTGAACATCTGTTCCCTTCTTTTACAAAACCCCGAGACGTGAAAGTCAGAGAAGGTTTGACTCCTTCTGAGCTTCTCGAAACTCGTAACTTCATGACTTGAGTTGTTGGGCCTTTGTGCTCCTTTCTTACAAGAACCCAAAGTACGAGAAGTCAACAGGATGTTGACTCCCTTTTCAAACGACATGTGTCCACCACCTGTCACCACTTCTCCCTCTCTCTGGGAATCTTATCGTTACACCACCTTTCAACCACATGGGTCCCACCGAGCAGACATGCCACATGTTGCACAAGCTCTCGCAACTCACAGACTTGGGACTTCTACAGTCGAAACTGATTCCCCTCAACCTCCGAGACCCCGATATGCAATATGGCGAGGAGGTCCTAACTCAATGGTTGCTCCTACTTCTCGCTATTTGGGACTTTGCGACTCCAAGGGTTTGGTCTTCCACCTCCAAACTCACGAACCCTCGATACATGATGTATCGAGACGTCAGATCCCATGGCTGTCCTTCCTCTTTGATCAACGACCTAGATCACATCGCGATCTTGCGACTCGGGACTTCATGACTCCAAGAGCCTGGTCTTCCACCTACAAATTCACGAACCCTCGATACGTGATGTATCGAGATGTCAGATCCCATGGATGTCCTTCCTCTTTGATCAATGGCCCAGATCACATTGCGATCTCGCGACTTGGGACTTCATGACTCCAAGAGCCTGGTATTCCACCTCCAAACTCACGAATCCCTGATACGCAAAATGGTCAGATATCTACCACCGATCCTCCAACATGGATGGTCCCGATGTCTTCGGGACTTTTGGGACGTAGTCGATTTCACTCTCCTACCTAAGTAAAGGTTAAGATCTACAGCTTATAGAGCTCTGATGGGTGCCTGGGATCTACGGTCTAGGATCCCATCACTATTTGCAAAGGCTGAAAGGGTGAGGTGTTAACGCCTATGCTCCTTCTCTAGATCCGTCGGTGTTGTCAGGCTTGGGGAATTCTCAAAAGCATTCCAATTGTTCATTTACCAAGTGATAGGGTATTTTCTTTATATATTTAAATCTCGCTATCCCTTCTGAGTTTGAATCACGAAGTTCAAACTCTCAGAGCTTCAGGCTCCCATGACCCCGAGACCTTAGAAAGCTACTCTTTCTTGCATAAGGGTTCCAGACTCAGATTGCATGAACCCTCAGATGGTTCTTGGGAAATTATCCATGATCTTAATCATGTCTCTGGTAAGGTTCAATACGGTTACAAGGCATATGGGGTAATTCTTGGAAAAGAGTACTCTCAAGGGGCCTTCCCAGAATATTACTAGAAACTAAGCAAATAAGATGATTCTCAGTAGAGTGAAATCATGTCCCAGACTTAATCATTTGTGTAGAAAAAAAATATGGCATGTAATCATACACAGGCATCCATTCTATCAAAT
Source organism: Picea mariana (assembly GCA_032191745.1). Classification (NCBI taxonomy): domain Eukaryota; kingdom Viridiplantae; phylum Streptophyta; class Pinopsida; order Pinales; family Pinaceae; genus Picea; species Picea mariana. Next base: position 82,099 of record JASDQU010507993.1, read on the forward strand.
CAAATGTTAGGTAAACACTTCTATTCAGAACTATTTACAAGCACATAAACCTGAACATGCGATTATGGCATTAACTTCAAATAACACTTATTAGAAATAACACTAGAGGTGATGCAACTGCTGAGAGGGGTGCTCGTTTCCACCCAATCGTAGGCTCAGTGACTCCCAATGGATTTACCACTAGCCACCCCCGAGACCATGATGCTACGAGACTGTGTCTCGGTTTGCCAGCGATCGAGAATGAGGGTTACTCTCCCCCTTCTCTGCTATCACTCACTCTGCATATCTCTAGAGTTCTTCTTTATTCCCTTGCATCTGCCCCCTTCGCGCTTCTTCCTCATGCATTTCCCTCTTGCAAGGTTGCGTGTGGCACAAATTCCCTCGTGGTAGTCAGGCCCGAGGCTCCTACGGATGGGCGGTTCACTTCCCCCATCCCTCATTAATTCCCGAGGATCCATCTACCTACCAACCTGTGAGTAATTTATTTCAGGCCAGCGAGCCACTCTTATTTCTCCAGGCCAGTGAAGTCCAAATACGGTATTGGTTTCGGTGGAAGTTAACGCCACCTTTCCAGGTGCCTTTCACCACCTTTCTTCAGCCATCGTGGTCTCTTTTTTAGAATATACCCTCTCAGCAGTCCTGCAATATATATATTCATAATATTATTCACATTCATTGACCTTTTTCATAAGGTCCATTCACATCACACATTCACATTTATGGGTTTGCCACAATACTTGGCCAGTATAGTTATTTTTATAGACTGGGGGAAACAGGGTGTTACACCTTTAAGGGAGATGGATCTAAAGATCCTGAGCAACACTAGTTTCTATGTGAAGATGTATGGGTATTAAGAATATCACCAACAAAGTTGTTAAATGAGCTCATTTCATCACTACCCTGAGAGACCACGCATTGAGCTGGTACATGAAGTTTGTCCAAGGAGTTGCCTAGCCCAAACCACTAAACTAGATCAAAACTATGTTGATTGAAGAATTCAAGAAGCCCAAGTCAGAGTCACAGTGCATTACAGAACTAAAATAAATCAAGCAAAGAACAACTGAACCTTTCTGGGAGTTTGATCAGATGTTTAAAACCCTAACAAGTTGTTTGAGTTTTCAGATCCCAGATGAGTAGAACAAGGAATGGTTCATTGCTACCCTCCCACCACACATCAGAGTTCTCTGATGCAACAAAAGATTTCTTCGCAAGCTAAGGCATTAGACATCACCATGAAACTAGAATCATCCCCTATGGGACAATCCAGCTCAGGTATGAGTCAAATCTTGAGTTTGCTAACTAACTTATCACTGCATGTCGAAGATATGAAGAAAGACAAGGGAAAATATAAAAAAGAAGATATCTGGTGTATTAGATGCAAATCAGAAGGATAGGACAAGGATATTTGTCCCCCATTTCATGATTATTTGGTATATGGATCCCCGAGTCCTTTAAAGCAAGTTACCCTGCCTTGGTGCGAGGTATGTAGAAATTGACATCGCCCTGGTGAATGTTACTATCTGCAAAAATATGTCCAAACACCCACAAATCTGTATTGCACCTTCTGTAAGTCGATAGGACACGATGATAGGGATTGCAGAGCTTATGATCTCATGCATGAAAGGTCAAGGGATATATACAAGATTCAAGGTAAAGTATAGCAAGAAGGAAGCACTGCGCAATATAATTACCCAGGAAGAGGAAACTTCAACCCTCATGGTGGATTCAGAGGATGAGGAGGAGGAGGAGGTATGGGTCGAGGTCGAGGATAGATCATCTGTTATAATTGCACACATCCAAGACACTTGGCAAGGGACTGTCAGAACCCTTGTACCACTTGCAGCTACTGCAACTCATTCAAACATGTCATAGAATATTGTCCTGCGTTGTTAGCCAAAATTCAGGAGAAACGAGGAGGAAACCAGTAAATACAAATAATCAAAGTAGAACCTCTAGGAGAAGATCCCAGAGTCATTGTTATCACTAGAGGAGGCGTTGTTACAGGAGAAGACAGGGTGACCCAGGGAAAGAATACATAAGAATCAGGAGTCAGGAAAGCTACAGAGAAGACCAAAACTTTTGATGCAAAGAAAGAAAATCAATTGTTTGAGGAGGCAAGAAAGGAATTTGGAAGAGATCATGCTTCTTCATCAAAGGTTCGACCAAAAGTGAGAGAATATGGAATGCCTCTGGAATTATATCAGTCTGCTCTGCCAAAAGAAGGAAAAGAGGTAAGCAAGCTCATGGAATTCTTATATACTTGTATTAAGTTGATTCAGGATGAAAGTGTTGTACAAGAACTACAAAAATTGATTAGACAGTATGAGCTAGGGAAGGTAGAACCCTTACTGGTTAGAGAAGTACACCAAATATCTAAAAAAAGGAGGACAAATAAATAATTACACCTGAATGCTCAAATTGAAGAGTATGATATAGACTACATCATCCTTGACTTAGGGTCAGAAGTCAATGTCATGACGAAGCAGACCTGGGCACTGATGGGAAAACCTAAGTTGATCTATTCCCCTATCAGGCCTAGGATGGTTAATCATCAAGTTGTGAGCCCCTTTGGAATATTGGAACATGTCTCTGTAGACATTGATGGGGTCAAATCATTTGTGGAATTCGAGGTCATTGAGATAGTTGATGATAGTTTCCCTTACCCCACATTGTTAGGAATTGATTAAGCTTTCAACAATTCCACTGTGGTTGATTTAAATAAATGAAGAATGATGTTTGAAGGTGATGGACTTAGGGTCATTGCACCTTTGGATCCTGATGAAGGTCCCAGATACACATATCTCATCAAAGAAGAAGACCACACATACGAGTTAGAAAACATATACAAATTGACATCTAGACAACAAGATTACATTAATCCTACAACAGATGGGAATTTAAGCTAGTGAAGTGAGAGAGCATGCTCATTCGACTCAGAAGAAGCACTAGAGAGCTGGAAGAACAAAAAGTATGAAGTATCTACTAGAAGGTGTGCTAGATTGACCAGAGAAGCTTGCTGGATCGACACAACAGTAAGTAAGTTCCCACCTTTGATGGTTTAAACCATTTAGAATCATTGTTGATGGAGTTTGAAGAAATTGTACCAATACAAATAATATTGTTGGTAGTGGATGAGGCCTTGAAAGAAACTCTAGAAAGGTGGTGGGGGACACATAAACACAACATTACAGCTTGGGTACAATGTTTCATTTTGATGACAGCGCTATTCTCAGAGTAAGTAGAAGGATGCGAAGTTAGATACACAGGCCAGAGCTGTCCAAAAGACCATGTGCGGATTTGTGAGGAATCCTAGAGAAACATTCCTCAAGAGCAGTGGGTGCATAAATTCATCAAAAAACTAGACACAAACCCTATCAATTGGTACCTTCAAGCAGAACTGCACCTCGTCACTATAGATTGGGAAGGTACAACCCAAAAATTTGTAACTACCTTCTTATTTGAAAGCCAATATCCTACAGTGGATCAAGTATTACAGATTGTAAGACATAAAGTGTTCAAGGAGGAACCTAGCTTCCATTTGGAGAAAGAAGAGGATGAATGGACTACGCCTCTTCAAAAACTGCAAGGATGTTACAATATCAATGTTGATTAAGACGATGATCCTAGGAAGGTGAACATCATCGAAACAGTAGGCCAAAGAGACATAGAAGGACCAGGAGTTAGGATACCTTTCATTGGACAACCAATTAAAATCAAGAAAGTCAACATTGGAACATAACAAACACTGAATCTTGCTAATTTTGGAGATTATTAGGATGCTGCCACTATTGATAAGATCACAGAGTTACTACATGAATATCAGGACTTGTTTCCAACCAAGTTCACTGATATGAAGGGAATTAAAGGGCCCATTGGAGAGATGAAAATTCCCTTAAAACCATATGCAAGGCCATTCAAACAAAGACCTTACAGATTGAACCCCAAATATAAGGAAAAAGTGAAGACTGAACTAGACAGAATTTTAGAAGCAGGAATCATAGAATCTGTTGAAGAGTTGGAATGGATAAGCCCTCTGGTGGTATAGGATAAGAAGATAGGAGATATTAGGATCTATGTAGATCTCAGGAAGCTGAATGATGCATGTTTTCATTACCCATTCCCTACTCCATTCATTGACGAAGTGCTAGACAATGTAGGAGGACAGGAGGTCTACTCCTTCATCGATGGATTTTTGGGATACCATCAGATCAAGATTTCCAAGGAAGATCGCCATAAGACCACATTTGCAACAGAATGGGGATCTTACCACTATACAGTGATGTCGTTCGGATTGAAGAATGTACCAGCCATATTTTCTTTGGTGGTGGTTGAAGCATTCAAGGAGTTCCTACATAAATTTCTAGAAGCATACTTTGATGATTGGACTGTTTTCAGTATTTTGAAAAATTATATTGAATGTCTCAAGCTAATTTTGGAAAAGTGCAGGTAGATTCAGATTTCCTTAAACCTGAAGAAGTGCATCTTCTTTTCACCCTTCGAAGTGTTTTTAGGTCATATTGTATGCAAGCAGAGATTACTAGTGGATCCGTCTAAGATTTCCATTATAGTCGATATGCCCCCTCCTACTTCAATCAAATAGATGCGCATTGTGTTGGACATATTGCATACTACAGAAAGTTCATTAAAGGATTTGCATAGATTACAACACCCATGGAGAAGCTTTTGAAAAAAAACTGTCAATTTCAATGGATAAAATAATGCCAGCAGAGGTTCAACACACTGGAACAGAAATTGGTTACTACGCCTATTCTGGTTTTCCCAGATTGGAGCAAGGAATTCCATGTGCATGTTGATGCATCTTCTATCGCACTAGGAGCAGTGTTAGCACAAATGGGAACAAGAGACATCGACCACCCATTAGCCTTTGCTAACAGGAATCTATCCACAACTAAGATTAATTACACCACCACTAAAAGGGAAGGTTTAGCCATGGTGTATGCACTGTAGAAGTTTCTCCACTACTTGTTGGGAGGACATTTTAAAATGTTCATTGATCACTCTGCACTGAAATACCTAGTCAACAAGCCAGTGTTGGGGGGGAGAATATGCATATGGATTTTGTTATTCCAGGAATATGATTTTGAGATCATGGTTAAGCCAGGAAGAATGAACAAAGGTCCTGACCACTTGTTGAGGTTGGAACATGGAGAGAAACCTACTAGTTTGGAGGATACACTGTCGGATGCACAACTGTTGGCCATCAGGAAGGTTGATGATCACTTCGCGGAGATAGTAAAGTTCTTTTCAACAGGAATGGAACCTAGTGACTATATGGTTATTCAGAAGAAATAGTTGGTAGTGCGTGCTGCAAATTTTTCACTTATAGTTGGACAACTATACAAGATGGGACCTAATGAGATATTTAGGAGGTGTGTTATGAAAGCATAGTGACCATTGATCCTCATCAAAGACCATGAAGGAATCATAGGAGGACACTACGCAGGAAAAGAAACAACAGAGAAGGTTCTTAGAGTTGGCCTTTGGTGGCCTACTTTACACAGAGATGCTAAGGATTATTACAGAGCCTGCAATGTATGTCAAAGAGTTGGAAAACCATCCAGAAGATATGAAATGTCATTAGTACCCTAGCCAACCTTACAAGCCTTTGAGAAATGGGCCATTGACTTCATGGGACCTATAAACCCACCATGAAAGCGCACAGGAGCTAGATACATAATCACTACGACATAGTACTTGACCATATGGGCCAAAGAAAGAGTAGTTAAGGATTTTAGTGCAACTACAGCTGCACGCATCATATTTGATGATATCATAACCAGGTTTGGATGACCAAAGATCATTATGAGAAATCAAGGTGTACATTTTATTAATAAGACTATTGAAGCCCTGACTCAGGAATTTGAAGTTCACCATCAGAAGAGAACACCCTATCATCCACAAGAAAATGAGACAGTTGAAGCATTTAATAAGATCTTGGAGACAACGCTGACAAAGATATGCATTCTGAACAAGGATGACTGGGATTTGAGAGTACCATCAGTATTATGGGCCTATAGAACCACTTGTAAGAAACTGACCATGTAGAACCCCTTTAAACTGGTCTATGGTCTAGAAGCAGTTGTACCCATGGAATATTTTGCTCCTAGTCTGAGAATTGCAGCCTTTACAGATATGGATGACACTGGCACTATGCAAGAGAGGCTTGTGTAGTTGGTCGAACTGGAAGAAGACAGATTTATTGCAGGATTTCACCAGCAGGTTCAGAAAGAAAGAGAAAAGGCCTACCATGACAAGCATATCAAGAAGAAAGCATTCAAGAAAGGAGATCTGGTATTGGTATATGATAGTAAGTTCATGAGACATCCAGGGAAGTTCAGGATGCATTGGCTTGGGCCATTTAAGATTGCCTATGTTACAAAAGGAGGAGTTGCGCAGTTGAAGACTTTGAATAGAGAATGGAAGGAAGGGTTGGTGAACGGGAGCCGGTTGAAATCGTATTACAACAACCAGTTGCTTCACAGCTCTCAGTAAAAGAAAAAGGATAAGGGTCTAGGTACCAGGTGCAATTGAAAATAGGTACTAGACATAGAAAAGATAGTCTACACATAGAAGGGAGAAACAGAGCATAACACACAGGATGCCCTGTATAGTCTAAAGTTGAAATGGAATAGAAAGTTCAGACCTGAAGTGCCTCAGGACAAGTCACAGGTGAATGTTGGGGGCCTATTGGCCCTTGGGTATGGAAGTAAGTGAAGATTAAGGTAGAAAATAAGGAATGTGAACTACGTGGAAAACACAGTGACTAATACTGGGTCGAAGTGAGCAGAAGAGCAACAAAGATGGTGCGAATTAAGAGAAAGCAGGTTGTCGGATGAGAGGATTGAGGATGAAAAATCAGAAAGGAAGACAGATCATGGACAACTCAGCAAGAGGAAAAATCCATCATTGGATGCTTTGGAGCACCGCATGACAAGGAAGGAAAGACAGGCTGGCAAAGCCTTAAAAACACGGGTCAAGTTGACTTAGGGTTTTAGACACCTAGGGTTTTGGTATCTAGGGTTTTTGACACTTAAGTCTCGACCTAAGGCTGTCGGTAAGTGATTGTAATGTATAAATAAAGTTCTAAAGGACCTGGGATGGGTTGTTGTTATGGTTGGTGCTAGGGTGGTTGAGAGTCATTATTGTTGTGTGATCGAGTGAGTACTATTGTGTGAGAGAGAAATGTTGAGTGTGGGAGCCTTCTGGTATTGTAGATCTTCAGCTTGGTGCGAAGATCAACCCTGCAATTGGGTGTGTAGGGAGGGGAGACAGAGAGGAGAAGAGAGAAGATTTGCTAGCTAAGAGCGCAGATAGAATTGTATGATTTCATCTTAATATATTATAAAGCACAGTTCTGTGGATGTAGCCCTAGAGAGAGGGTGAACCACGTATATCTTGTGTTATTTGTGATTGATGTTGTGTTCTATGTCATTTGATATGTTGTTATTGTGATATTGTGTTAGATATGAAATATAACTTGTGCGGTAGGTTTAAGGAAGATTAAAGAATGCTAGGATGTTGTGTGTTCTTGCTTTGAATCCACTTTACATTCCTTCTGGTTGTAGACACTTGTGTCCTGCAACCCCCTATAGCTACTTTGGGTGAGACTACATCTGCTTCGCAGGTGTTTCTGGAATGGCCTGTAGTTAGGGATTTTTGGTGTGCTCTTGAGTATTGAACCCTGGGTTTTCCCCTGTGCCAACATCTAGTGAACAATATCTTCTATTAAATAATGAAATAGGTTGAAACTGTAAAATTGCAGAACTAAAACTTGCTCAAATGGTGGTAGCTATCTCTGAGAAGAGATGTGGCTGCTACGCATAGCCATCTGAGTAGAAATATATTACAATGAGGCTCCAGAGGCCCTTTTCATATTACTCATGAATGCCAAAATGCATGACATCCAAAAACCTAACCCTAGAAGGTGAAACGCCAAAATTCATGTGGGCCATATGGGTAAGTTGTTGTAATTTGGTACCTCAACTTCCTAGCGTTGTAACTTCTGCATAAGACCTTTGTTTTAGGCGTTGTTTGCACCAGGCCGAAGGGGAAGGAAGAACAATCGTGGGAAAGAAAGCATGTAGAAAACTGAAGTAACAACTAGCAAAAGAATAGAACATGCGCATGTAAGAAAGCATGCACAAAGGAAAGCGACAGCTGGAGGAAGAACAACACGTGCATGGGAGAAAGACCTAACGTAAGAAGGTTTAGTTTTTTGGTAATATTCTGTAAAAGGTTGAAGAGCCTGAAATGTATAAATATAGATACAAAAGTATCATATAGGGATGGTTGTTGTTATTATTGTTGTTGTTGAGGGTTAGGCTTTGGAGTGAAGTTTTGGAGACTATAACCATGCAGGAGCGTAGGAGATATGTAATGTTTTTAGCTGTATGAACCGATTTTGTAAGCTGTTGAGAAAAGAAGATACGAGGGAAGGTAGATATGAGGATTATGTCGTAGGTTGTAGATCCTAGTGCGATCTAGTTCACCTCACATAGATCTTACCCAGTTTTTTGGAGAATTATAAGCGCATGACGCCAAAAATACAGAACTGCCATAATAAAAGAGCCAAGAGACAAATCTTTGTTGACGTAGCCCAGGAGGGGGTGAACCATGGTAATACATGCATAATGTGTTGAATGTATGCATGTCTCTACTTTCTTTCAACAATTAATGGTTAAGCTTGATGAATGAGTTAATACATTGTTATGAATCTATTTATACTTTGTTGGAATTAAAATGTGGGATATACGTATGCGAATTCAAGGAATAAGTAGTTTACCTTACATCTCATAGTACCTGGCTTTAATCAAGAAACTCATATCCCCTACTTTGTCCTAGGCTGTAAACACTTGAGTCTTACATTCACCCATTTAAAGTTATCTCAGGTGAGACTGCGTAGTACCTTCCAGGTGTTCTGTTTCCTTCTAGTTTACTAGGAGGGCCGATAGTTTTAGAGGCTTTGTTGGAACCTAGAATGACATGAACCCTGGGTCAATAACTCAGACAACCTGAGAATGGAAATAGTAACCAACAAATGGTTATGTTATCATGTTAAGAGGAACAAGAGAGGACTGAGTAGATGAGATAGAATGAATAAGAACCAAAGGAGTGGAATAGAAGAGTAATGATCCGTTAGAAGGGAATGTTGAGACCTTGGAACCCCAAGAGAGAAGAAATCGAGGGTTGGTTGAGAACTAAAGAGATAGAGTTTGCACAGAAAGACAATAGAAACCCGAGGATCACACTGCATAAATACCTGTATAAATACGTAATTACAGATTTACACGAAGTCTTTTTCTGTCATTTTCTACATCTACTACAGGAGTGGATCTTAAGGTTAAAGGATAACCACATGAAGAAATGGATTCAACATCTAGATTGGACTCTAGTATAGATCCAACAACTGCAAGAGGTGAACAACAAATTCACCCACGTAGTCAACTTTTGGCTTGACAATATTGTGGCAGGATTTATCACAAAATTTGCGGTAGACACAACAAAGTCATACAACATAGCCGAGAAAGAGTTCCTATGAGGACCCAGAGGAAGGTACATTCGATCACTGTATACTTCTATCAAGATATTGATATATAAAAAAGGTGTAATGACAATGGGATCAGACAACTAGACTTCCCTACGTGCATGGGGGAAGGGGGGAAGCACTGACAGAGAGAGGAGGAATGGAAGGAGGGAAAGATAAAGAGAAGAAGGAGGAGGAACCCTTGGACCCAATCTTGATGGATGACGACCAGCTTAAGTAGATATTGGCGTCATTAGGAACAATGCATAGAGGATCACCCTATCAGTATAAGGTGAATACCAAGAAGAGAGTCGTAGCTGAGAGGGAGGGATTGGCAAGCGATGAGGAAGAGGTAGAGGATCTCTGAGCTGTGGAGCAAATTGAGGAAATCCTGTGCGCCACGTATGAGAGGAAAACAAGAGGTCCAAGAACAGGAGGAGAAGGTAGCCATCCCTTTCACATTAATGTCAGTGTGGAACCCATAAACCCATGTGCGACCAATACACCAAAGAGAACACCACTGTTTAGAAAACCAAATTTCAGAGGAAGTCCGACAGCAGGAAGTACATCTACACAAGGAGAAGCAACGGGAGGAGCTAGTTCAGGCAACCTAAGTCAAGTATCTACACCACATGGAGGAGGGAGTAGCTCAGTATTTGGAATGGCAGGACATGATCCTACTATCAGAGTACCAAAGTTCTAAGGAGAAGCAGTAGAAGACCCAGAGAAGCATATGTTCATTTGCGCAAAGATCTGGGAAGAAAAGAAGATCACTGATGAAGACACCAAACTCGTGCAGCTAGCGATCACGCTAAGATACCAAGCACTAGACTGGTACATGAGTCTAGACTCGAACAGTGTTCCCAAAAGGACAAGGACACTGGATGACATTAAGAAACTATTGATAAATGAGTTCTAGAAGCTGAGCTCAAAGGATAAATACATGAATGAGATGATTGAAATAAGACAAAAACTAGGAGAATCGGTGTGGGAGATTGATCAAAGATTCAAGAGATTAAAAGGAAAGTTAAAATACCTTATGACCAATATGTAGCATCGACACCTGTTTTTCAACTCACTACTCCCACACTTAAAATATCCATTATGACAACAGAAGTTTCAGACGTAGGCAGAGGCCCTGTAGGTAGCCTTGCAATTGGAAGAGAATCAGTACCAACAGACAGACCTGGCTATCGAAGAACTAAAAGAGGATTTGAAGAACTTAACATTTTAGTTGAACCAGAATAAGAACAAGGACAAATGAGAAGTCGTTTTGTGCACTACCTGCAAAACGAAAGAAAACCACAAGAATGAATTCCCAACATTTGCATAGTATATGGTGATAGGGATGCCAAAACCTCTACCACAGGGAGGATTATTGTGTGAAATATGAAATAAACCAGGTCATGACCCTTACCACTGCACAATGATGCAGAAATACCAAATAGTTACAAATAACTCATATTTCACCTTTTGCAAGTTAGTCAGCCATGACGATAGCAGAACTATGGAGCTGATGCGGGAAGGAACATCAGACACATACAGGGTACAAGTAGAAATGGTGACTCAGTAAGAAACACCATAGTTCACTCAAGACCTAGCCCCATACGACACTGCGTAGTAGCAGTATAATACTGCACCACAGTTGTATAATAACGCGCAGCCATATTACAAACCAGCATAGCCCCAGTACAATACCATGCAATATAATCAGGGACCATAGTATAACACATCGCGAGGTGATCGTGCAGCTTATAGAGGAGCAAGATGAGCCAGAGGAGGTTTCGGACACGGTAAAGGACCAGTCACATGTCACAATTTCCAGTAACTAGGACATTATGCACGGGGCTGCCCACTGCCACCAGTGACTTGTATGTATTTTCGCGCATCATACCATGATATAGAGGAATGTCCAACATTACTTGTAAAGATCCAGGAAAAAAGGAATCAAAATAATTAGAATGTTTAGTGGATTTCAGCCAAAGCAAGGGATGACGGACGGAACATCAACATAGTCACTCGAGGAGGAACGAAAATAGGAAATGACGCAGTTCGACATGAACTAGCATAAAACCAATGGGTAAAAAAGAAAACTGACCCCAAGAAGCAGTTCAACGCGCATAAGGAGAAGGAGATATTTATAGAAGCCCGACAAGAATTCTAGAAGGAGAACATTGTGTCGACTGCACAATAGAGCAAGGAAGCTATGGAATATGAAATGCCACCATCACTAGACCATACCAACAAAATAAAACCCAAGGAAAAAGTAAGTACTATCAAAGACCTTTTTCAATCATGCATCAAAATGTTAAGTGATCCTTCATCTGTCAAAATATTGCAAAACATCCTAGAAAAATGTAGGAGTGAGATGGAACAAAAGACAGAATTGAAAACTGTCAACCACCTACACACAAGAAGAAGAACAAGTAGGAAATTTAGACTAAATGCTAACATTGTGGATTTCAATATGGGATATATTATACTAGATCTAGGATCCGAAGTGAATGTACTACAAAAAGCTACATGGAAATGCATGGGAGAACCTACACTAGGATACTCAATTGTTCAATTAAAGCTAGCAAATCAGCATAGAGTCCTACCAATAGGTAGACTGAAAGGAGTGATGGTAGATCTGGATGGTGTGCACACTAAGGCAGACTTTGAAGTCATCGAAATAGTAGACGACACAACACCTTACTCGGCGCTACTTGGTCTGGATTGGGCGTTCAAAAACCAGGCCATAATTAACTTAAAAACTATAAAAATGACATTTGAGTTGGAGGACTATAGGGTCATAGCCCCACTCAACCCATCAGAAGGATAGAGGTTCGTAGAACCCACTTTTCTGGATTTAGAAGAGATTGGCCAATTGTACAGGACAACTGTGCACGATGTGGACTATATAAACCCAACTGCAGATGGGGTACTCAATTGGCAGAGCATTACTTCATGTACAACAAACTCAAAGACCGGGTTATAAAATTGGAAACAAATACTACATGAAGTATCCACGAGAAGGCGTGCCAGAATAGACCACGCGGTAAGGTGGATTGGCACAGAAATTAGAGAACCACCTAGTTTTCACGGGCTAAATGATTTGGAAACTTTCTTGACACAATATGAAGATGAAGTATTAGAAAACCAGAGATTTCTAGCACTAGATTTAGCACTAAAGGCTACACCCGCAAGATGGTGGGGTGCACACAAAGAGACTATCACAGATTGGTACCATTATAAGCGATTACTGCGCATAAGGTTTGGTGCAGAACATACAGGTAACAAACAACATAAATGTGATGGACTAGGCACACCAGCAAAACACTTGGAGGCATGTAAAACACTATGGAAAATGATGCCAACATAGGAATGGTCTCACCACTTCATTAATACTTTAGAGGGCATACCAACGAATTGGTATATAGACCAGGAAATGCATAAAGGTGCCAAGACATGGGCAAGACTCCAACAGAACTTTACAGTCACTTTCTCATTCAAGCATGAGAACCCCAACATAGACGTGGCCCTAAAATGGATCAGAAACATCATATTCATTGAAGAACCAAAAGTAGAATCTATCACAGAGGTACAACAGCGGAATAAGCAGACAGTCAAGGGTCTATTGTCATGCTACCATGTATAGGAGGAAGCCTTGGATGAAGATGATCTGCACGATATTCAGATCGAAGAAGTCGAAGGAGAGAGAGATGTGGAAGGACCACCCTTAGAGTCAAAGGTCATCTATGCGCCAATCAAGATAAATAAGGTTAACATAGGGACCGTCGAGCAACCCAAAATGGTCAGCATTGGAGATTACTGGGATGAACAGACACTAGAAAGCATCACATAATTGTTGTGTGAATACAACGACCTTTTTCCCACAACCTTTACAGAGATGAAAGGCATAGCCAGAGAATTAGGAGAAATGAAGATACCACTCAGACCTAATGCGAGACCCATTAAACAATGACCATATAGATTGAACCCCATATATAAATAGAAAGTTAAAAATGAGATCGATAGGATGCTCGAGGTCGACATCATCAAACCAATCGAAGAATCAAAATGGATAATCCTAATGGTAGCACAGGACAAGAAATAGGGAAGAGGGATCAGGATATGGTCGAATTGAGGAATTTGAACAATGCATCCCTACAAGACCCATTCCCCACACCGTTCACAGACAAAGTACTCGAAGAATGTAGGAGGCCACGAAGCTTACTCATTCACCAATGGATTCTCAGGATATCATCAGATTAAGATAGCACAAGAGGATAGACACAAGACCATGTTCATGATAGAATGGGGATCTTATCAGTATACAGTCATGTAGTTTGGACTAAAGAATGCACCTGCGATATTTTCTAGAGTGGTCATCGCAACATTTAAGGAATTCATCCATCAATTCCTCGAAGTATACCTGGATGATTGGGTAGTGTATAGCTTAAACCATGTGGAAGTTTTACGACTATGTTAGAACGATGCAGACAGTGCCAGATATCACTGAATATCAAGAAATGCATATTTGGAACACCATTTGGGATACTATTGGGACACATAGTATGCAAATAGGGTTTTCTAGTGGATCCAGCCAAAATCGCAGTCATTGTTAATCTGCCAACACCAAAAACAGTCTGCCAACCAAGAGAAACATTAGGACATACAGGATATTACAGGAAATTCATCAAAGACTATGCACAGATTACAGCGCCAATGGAAAAAATGTTAAAGAAGGATACAAAGTATCAATGGAATGACGAGTGCCAACACGGTATGGATACCCTGAAGGAAAAGATGGTCACTGCACCAATATTGGTATTTCCAGATTGGGAGAAGACATTCCATGTACATGTAGATGCATCAACGATAGCACTTGGAGCTATCTTAGCACAACCAGGAGTAGGAGACTTGGATCACCTGATAGCATTCGCAAGAAGAAAATTATCAAACTCAGAACAGAATTATAACACGACAGAAAGAGAAGGCCTAGATATGGTTTATGCACTACAGAAATACAGACATTACCTATTGGGAAAACACTTTAAGATGTTTAGATATCACTCAGCCCTGAAATACCTAGTCAACAAGCCAGTGTTGGGGGGGAGAATATGTCGATGGTTATTGCTATTTCAAGAATTCGACTTTGAGGTAATAGTTCAACCAAGAAAAATGAATGCAGGACTTGACCACCTATCGAGGGTCACAAATGGAGAGGAACCAACGAATTTAGAAGACAAATTTCCAGATGCACATCTATTTCAGTACAGATTGCTGATGATTACTTCATAGAGATCATCTAGTACTTGAGGACAGGTACTGTGCTACAAGAATATACCATTGCGCAGAAGAAGAACCTGGGAGTCCATGTAGTCGACTATCAATTGATCGCAGGACATCTATACAAGATGGGCACAGATAACATCTTACGAAGATACTTACTAGACCATGAACGACCAAGAATTTTAGCAGAATCCCACGAGGGAATAGCAAGAGGGCATTATGCAGGAAAAGCTACCGTGCAGAAGGTACTACGCATAGGATCATGGTGTCCAATGATCCACAGAGACTTGAAAGAGTACTGTCAGCAATGTGATATCTGTCAAAGGGTAGGAAAACCCAACAGAAGGGAAAAAATTCCACTACGATTGCAAGTGACACTTCAGGCATTCGAAAAATGGGCAATAGACTTTGTGGGACCCATTAACCCACCATCCAAAAGAATGGGGGCGATATTTATTATCACCGTGACAGAATACCTAACAATATGGGCAGAAGCCACACTAGTAAAAGATTGCAGCACAGAGACAGTTGCACACTTTCTGTTTGAACAAGTAATTACTAGATTTGGGTGCCCAAGAATTTTGATGAGCAACCAAGGAACACACTTCATAAACAACACCATCTGAGCGATGCTCAAAGAGTTTGAAGTTAATCACAAAAAAATCACACCGTATCATCCACAGGCAAATGGCACGGTAGAAGCCTTCAACAAAATTCTAGAGAATGCCTTGACAAAGATATGTAACGTCAACAGGGACGATTGGGAATTTAAGGTACCAGTAGTGTTATGGGTGTATAGAACCACATGCAAAAATTTGACAAGCCACACACCATTCAAACTAGTCTATGGTCAAGAAGCAGTAGTGTCGTTAGAATTTTTAATACCCAGTATATGTGTAGCAGCTATCACACACATAACAGAATGAGGCATAGTACAAGAAAGACTGAATCGGTTACTATCGATGGAGGAAGAAAAAATCTTGGCAGGATTCCACCAACAAGTACGAAAAGCAAGAGACAAATCTTGGCATGACCACCACATCAAGAGGAAGACGTTCAAGGAAGGAGATCTAGTATTATTCTACGACAGTAAATTGTTGCAGCACCCAGGAAAGATGAGAATGCATTGGCTAGGACCATATGAGGTAAAATCTATCACAGATGAAGGAGTTGTACAGTTAAGAGATCTAGCATGTGCAAAAATCAGAGGAATAATCAATGGGAGCTGGCTGAAGCTGTACAGGGACAGTCGACCACCCACCGCACAGTAAAAAAAAAAAAAAAAAAAACTGCACAGCACGAGGGAAAAGCTGCATATGAAACACAAAGCCAGCAAGGGAAATGATAACAATTGTATCAAAAAAGGAAACAAGCAGGAAAATGAAAGTCGACAAAAGCAGGCTGACAGGATAGCATGAGGCAGAGTTAAGGCAAGGCAAGGAAGGATGGGATGTCACATTAAACGCAACAACTGGAGACAACAAAGTATAATGGAAAGTACGAAACTACCATAGATGCATTGAACCCACAGTTATGGTGCATTAATCGCATGATGGAGGAAGCATCCTTGACAAGCTTTGTGATGAGCCTATACAACACACGATCACAACAATAGTTAGTCTATTCACGAAAGGAGAACAAAAAAATATCAACAATGGCTAGAATGAACAGAGTGAAACCGCAAAGGTCACCGAAGACATTTGAACTCAACAAACGTTCGACATACACCATTATGGCACCACCGAAGCTCGCAGAACCAGGACAAACAACTAGATCAACCAAGGCTCAGACTAGGTCACAGGGACCACTAGAAGAAAACGAGCAGTAGCCACCCGAGATCATCGATATTGACAAAATCCCATTGCCAGAGGAAATCCCAGTAGAGTCCATACCAATACTAGAGGATATTCCGCAACCACAAATAGAGGCCATGGAATAGGATACATCAGCAATGGTGCACGAGCCTCAGAACAAAGAAGAAGAAACCCACGAGGAAATACCACCAGATCATACTAAAGCAGCCGTGGAAGTGAACGAAATGGCACAGTATCTGGGAGCAGAGGAGAAACCACACGAAATGCAAGCACCTAGCTTAGGTCACCCAACCAAGGAGACTGATGGAACTACCTAGGTGTGGCCAGAGTGGAGGACAGGGGAACATCCAGGAGTTGTTGGAACTTTGAGCCAGCCAACACAACAAGAGGACCAAGTTCAAATACCAAGCTCACCTCAAAATAAACCGACTGCAGAGATTGTGCTACCTCACATACCAGAGTGACTACAAGTGGACCCGTAGCTATTGGGTCATGTCGGGAAGCTCAAGTATTCTGACCATGACATAGCAGATGAAACCAAATATCCATATCTTGCACTGCAGGTATTTATGTAGAAAATAGTTGCGAACCAACTCAGAGAAACCATCACTCAGCCACACCAGTGGGAAACTTGACTGGATAGAACATGAATTCTAGGATTCCTGAAGATACCACACTTTGGCAGAGGCCAATATGCGTCGACATGCATCAAGAAACTGTTAGCAGTTACACATGGAGGGGATGTATGGTTGGACAAACTCGTCCCCATAACTGTCAAACTTATCATGCAGATAACAGGCCTACCCACCTAGGGTATGGATCCCACGTTGATTCTGGACAATAAGTCCAAGGAAAAAACATTGGCAGAAGATATGAAGAAGAAATACGGCACTGAGAGAGGAACAAGAGGCATTATAATTAAATGGATCAACAATGTTGTGATGCAATTGGGAGAAATAATATTAGCCTGCAAAATGCTAAGAAAATTCTGCAAAGATGGAGTACCAGTAGGAGTCATTGTTGTTGTAGCTCAGTGCGCAGAAGGCACCTGCATGAGTTGGGCACCATACCTATCAAACTTGTTCCAAGTAGACTGCAAAGACGTGCAGGATGTAGGTACAAAATTTCATTACTCATGGTTGATCACTCTCATAGATTTCATGGGATGGCGAGAACCAGAACATGTCGTATTTTGTACCACACCACAGTCAGGAAGAGCAAGATATCACGTCCTAAGATCCGTGCCACTAGCCAAGCATA
>JASDQU010507993.1:101400-119599 GCA_032191745.1 Picea mariana
TCTACGACCAGGGTTTCATTCTGGAGCCCCCTCGCCATTCTACCTTTAAGATTGGACTCACTTGTATCGCTGAGTCACAAAACACGAAAAATCACTTTGTTTGTTTGGCCTGTGGTCCTAACCCACGATCACAGGGAGGTGAACAAGGAAGAACTAGCCTTTGCTAGGCCCCTGTAGGACTTCGGGGATTCTGTCCCTTAAGGAAAAGAGAAAATTTTATTATGCTGTAGTGGGTGTGTTACAAAAGGTGGGTAACCTCATCGCGTCGGCCATAGATCTTCCTAGGTTTTCTGACTGAGTGTGCATTGAACCACTTGTACTAGTGCTCTGAGTGATCTGATAACTTAGGTTACTCTAGTTACTTAATGATGTTGAAACAACAAGAGGAGTAATAGTACTTACTTCAATGATCTGCGCAGTTTCTGAAGTGTTTGGCTCTTCTCGGTGAGGTTCTTCAGTCTTTTCTTCTCTTGGTCCAACAGATCCTGACTGTTCTTCACTCAATATCTCTTCCTCTTCCCCACTATAGAATCCTTCCTCCTTCAGAAGAGGTTCTTGATCTCTCTCAAACAAGTTCGCTAAAGGAAATTCTCTGAATATCCTTCCACTGCGTGTATGTCTGATCTCTGTGTCGCTGTCGTTGTCTGAATTATTGAACATTAGCTCTTCAATTTGACCCACTACTGTATCTTCAAGATTTTTCTCTCATGCAATAGCATCTTGATCTTCAACTTCAGAAAATGTAAAAATTTTCCTCTAGGTCCCTTAAAGAAATATCTCTCTGTTTGGCTATATGACTCTACTCTGTCAATAGCAATCTCAGTGATATACCCTCCAATGGTACTATCAAACCAATGATCCACTACTCTTGACATGGCATTATCAACTCTCTTAACCTTCTTAATCAGCACCGACATCCAAACCATAGGTGGCTTAGATCCGATCTTGAATTGGGTATCTGCTAATGTGGCTAACCGCTTGTATAGATCCTTATGAATCCTTCCCAATAAAATATCATGTATATCAGTAAAGATATACCTTCCCAACCAATCCTCTGTACTAAGATTAGGGTTCTTGTTCTGGGCTTCATTGAATTCCTTTTCTTGATATTTTATCCACTTATGAATCTCTGTCTTTGATGGAAACCACCTTGACGTTCCCTCAAGAAGATCCTGGTCCCGGCAACAGAACCATTTGTTGACACAAGGGTAGACCTAGGGTTCAATACTCAAGAGTGCACCAAAAAGCCCTAACTACTGGCCCTTTCAGAAACAATTGCGAAGCAGATGCAGTCTCACCTAAAGTAGCTATAGGGGGTTGCAGGACATAGGTGTCTACAACCATAAGGAATGTAAAGAGGATTCAAAGAAACAACACACAACAACCTAGTATTATTTTATCTTCCTTAAACCTGCTGCGCAAGTTATATTTCATATCTAACACAATATCACAATAAAAACATATCAAATGACAGATAACACAACATCAATCACACATAACACAAGATATACGTGGTTCGCCCTCTCTCTAGGGATACATCCACAGAAATGTGTTTTATAATATATTAAAATGAAATCATACAGTTCTATCTGTGCTCTTAGCTAGCAGATCTTCTCTCTTCTCCTCTTTGTTTCCCCTCCCTGTGCACCTAGATGCAGGGTTGATCTTTTCACCCAGCTGAAGATCTACAATACCATAAGGCTCCTGCACTCAAAAATTCTCTCTCACACAATAGTACTCACTCGATCACACAACAACAATGACTCTCAACCAACCTAGCACCAACCATAACAACAACCCATCCTAGGTCCTTTAGACCTTTATTTATACATTACAATCACTCACCAACAACCTTAGGTCGATACCTAAGTGTCAAAAACCCTAGATACCAAAACCCTAGGTCAACTTGACCCATGTTTTCAGGGTGTTGCTAGCCTATCTTTCCTTCCTTGTCGCACGGTGCTCCAAAGCATCCAATGGTGGTTTTTTCCTCTTGTTGAGTTGTCCATGATCTGTCTTCATTTATGATCTATCATCATAGATCCTCTCATCCAACAAACTACTTTCTCTTACTTCACACTATGTTTTCTACTCTTTTGCTCACTTCGAGCCAATATCAGTCACTATGTCTTCCACGCAGTTTGCATTCCTTCTTTTCTTCCTTAATCTTAGCTTACTTCCATACCCAAGGGCCAACAATGGATATTTTTGTTATTCTTCCTATCTCTTTGTTTATTGTATTCAGTTTTTTAATCAGTTTGTTCTACTCCTAAATCTGGATCAATGGTATCAGAGCGATCTGTGCTTCATTTATTTTTCTTCGCGCATGTCCTCGACAAGGTCTGGGTACAAGAAGTTGGGACTCGAACCAATCGAGCCATTACCAGATAGGTCATGTCGAGCCCAACAACAACCCATGGGAGACGAAAAGAAATATGATGGAGCAGGAGATATTATTAAAATGTTGCTTGAGGAAGCCCTCATGCGACAAAGGAACGAAATGATGGACAACTTCATGCAGATCCTTTGACAGTTTCCCATTGGAGAAGCATCTTCATCAAGCAAACATGCAACCCCCTTCAAGGTATAGGTAAATTTTGAAATTCCATTATTTAAAGGACTGATAGATGCAGATGTTGTAGATAAATGGTTGAATCTGCTCGAAGGATATTTTTTGGTCCACAATTTTTCCGATAGAGAAAATATCACTTTTACACTCCTGAAGGTCGTTCCCCATGTTAAAGAATGGTGGGATACTTACTCTTAGCAAAGGGCCGTGGAGGAATCTGCAATTTTTTTGGTGGCCCCTACATGGGATTCCTTCTGGGATGCCATTAAAGAACAGTACTACCCTGTTGGAAGCTACGAGGACCAGTACACCAAATGGACCACCCTACGTCAAGAGAGGGACCAGACAGTACCATACTTCATTAATATGTTCCATACCCTATGCACCAATTTGGGTATCAAAGATTCTGAGAATCATCTGGTGCTCAAATACTGTGACTTTTTTCATAGATACATTCAAACAAAAATGGAGTTCCTAGACATCACCTCATTGGGCATGACTTATAGATACACTATCAAGATCGAGAAAAAATTTAAGCAAAACCAATGAGAGTTTGGATCTGCAAATCCCTCATAGCCAAAGTAGGGAGAAGGAAACCCCAAACCACACAGCAAGGGACCAATTCGATATGGTCGCCCTCAGAACAATCCATCCAAACCACAACACAAGAAGGGCAATGAGAAGGCGAAGAAGGACACAGGAAAATGGTGTGAGTACCATAAAATTCCTAGGCATAACACTGACGAATTTCACTCCAAGTCATCCCTCATGGTTGAGCTGAAGGATTCCAAGTCAGAGGTCGATTTTGATTCCCAGTCAAATCATGAAGGAGGGAAGTGGATTATTGATGTTGAACACAGTGCCATGGTCGCTACCAGAAAAGTCCACCAGAAGAACCAGAGGAAGGGGAATTCCTTTTTCACTCTCAGATGTGGGTCAAGGGGGCTCTGATTCATTTCATTGTCGACAACGGTAGTTAGAAGAGCCTGATTTCAGAAGAGGTCATCAAGCAGTTGAACCTGGCAACAAAACCACACCCACAACCCTACACCATCTACTGGCTTCGTCAAGGAAGAGATATATGTGTCAGCCAACAATGTCGTCTTCCCTATGACATCAAGCCTTTCAAAGATGAGGTACTGTGTGATATTTCTCCCTTGAAGTTTTGGATGTTATTTTGGGACACCCATATTTTTGGAAGCGTCATACTGTGTATGATTCTAGACCCCACAGTGTTATTATTACTTTGGGTAGACAATTGTACAGGATCCTAGAGGTAGCACCACCTACTGCTATTTATTTAATCTCTGCTAAGAAATGCAGTAAGGTCATTTCACAGACCAAGAAGTTTGTCTTCTTTGTGATCCATGCTCACATTAAGTAGAAGGTCATTGCCACATTTGTGGACTCTACACAATGTCTCTCTTTGCAGCAGAAGCAAGTGGACGGTATCATGGAAGAATACCGAGACATCTTCATCTCACCTATAGGGGTACTAACACACTGCCAAGTCAAGCATCCAATTGATCCAACCCCCGATGCACCTCTACCTAATGGACCAATCTATTGGTGCTCTCTGATGGATAATGATGAAATCAGGCATCAAACCCAAGAGCTTCTTCAAAAGGGGCACATCAAACCCAGATTCTCCCCTTGCAGAAGCCCGATTGTACTGGTGCAGAAGAAGGATGGGACTTGGTGACTCTGCATTGATTATAGAGCCTTAACCAAAATCATAGTCAGGAGCCACTACCCCATTCCCAAGATTAATGACCTTCTTAACCAACTCAAGGGGGGAAATTTCTTTAGCAAGATTGAACTGAAGTCGTGCTACCACCAGGTTCCTATCGAACCAACTAATGTCTGGAAGACAACCTTCAAGTCTAAATAAGGTCTCTACAAATGGCTATTCATGCCCTTTGGCTTAACAAATGCACCAACCACTTTCATGAGGTTGATGGATGATGTATTGAGACCCTTCACCGACTCCTTTGTGGTATTATATTTGGATAACATCCTCATCTTCAATAGAACGTGGGAGGAGCACATGCGGCATATTCAACAGGTTTTGAGGACTTTGTGGCAGCACAAACTTTATGCCAACTTGGAAAAAATTCTCTTTTGGCATGAACATGGTCCAATAGCTGGGATACATTGTTGATGAGCATGGGGTACATGTTGATCCAATGAAAATCCAATCCACTCATGACTGGTCATCCTCGACCACATTGACCGAGCTTCAGAGCTTCTTGGGACTAGCCAATTTCTATCAACGGTTCATGTTGGGATTCTCCCATATTGCATGGCCCCTTATCCAGGTGACCAAGGGAGATGGTAGGGCCAAGTTCATGTGGGGGAAGGAGCATCAATGAGAATTTGATGATATGAAACATCATTTGTTCTTAGCTCTAGTACTCTCCTTGCTCAATTTGCAACAACCATTCGAGATTTAGACTGATGCATATGACCATGTTGTGGGCATAGTTCTCACTCAACACAAGAATCTGGTGGCATACCATTGTGAGACACTCTCCGATATTTTCCAAAAATTCCCCACCTATGAAAAGGAAATGTATTCCATTGTACAAGCCTAACGTCAATGGAAAAATTACATTCTGGGGAAAGAGATGATCATACACATTGATCACAAGCCTCTGCAGTTCATGTAGACACAGGGGAAATTGTATAACGATCGCCATCAGAAGTGGTCCACCTACCTACAACAGTTCCATCTCAACATCAAGTATAATACAAGTATCTCCAATCATGTCGTTGACTGCCTCAGTCGGCCTCCTATGTCTACACTCACCATGATGCTCCATTCCTGTGGACATGAAACATCAAAGTGGCCCCAACTTTACCAGCAAGATCCAGACTTCGCCACCACATATCATTTCTTGGGTATAGGCGCCATTGTCATTGATTTTCACATTTAGGATAGACTCTTATGCCACCCGGGCCATCTTTGTGTTCCTACAAGCGAGCGTGAAAATTTGATTTGGGAATCCCACTACAGTCGGGTGGCAGGACATTTTGGCGTAGAGAAAACTGTGGTCGTTCTTTAGAAACATTTTTATTGGCCAAAACTTCGAAAGGACATCAGCAAGTATATCATATATTGCACTACCTATGCCATTTCCAAGCCAACCATCAATAAGCAAGGTTATATACCCTTCTTCCCATTCTTGAGAAGCTGTGGGAATCCATCTCCATGGATTACATGTCTGGTTTTCTATCCACCAATAATGAAAATGACTGCATGTTTCTGGTCATTGATCGGTTTTCAAAAATGGCGATCCTCACAGCCTATAAGAAGAATGTCACAGCGACAGATACTGCCAATATCTTCTTAGAACAAGTTTGGGTCCACTTTGGGATACCACAAACCATCATTTATGACCGAGATAACAAGTTCCTCAAGACCTTTTGGTCGATTCTCTAGTCTCTGTTGGACACCAAGCTCACAAAATCCATTGCATTCCACCCCCAAATCGATGGCCAAACCAAGGTAGTCAATCATATGACTGTGCACATCATGCACATGTATAATTCTAAGCATCCTCATACATGGGATGAGATTCTCCCATATGTACAACACAATTACAACAAGGCTCTCCATAGTTCCACTGACCATAGCCCATTTCAGGTGGGTCTGAGATTCCAAAACTTGGGACCCATTGATGTTTCACTTCCTCTTGCCACCACATAGACAGAATATTCCCCTGATTAGTTTGTGATCGACAAAGCCACCAGATTCATTAAGTGGATTCAACACATCTACCAACATGTCCAAGAGATTTTACAGAAATCAAATGCTAAGTACAAGCAACACCATGATCAACACAGGGTGCCACACCATTTTCAGGTTGGCAACACATTCTGGTTACATTTGCAAAAGGAGCATCTTACCAGATCCCATTAGAAGCTTCACCCACTTTGTTATGGGCCTTAAACTATCACCAAGGTTGTGGGTAGTAATTATTTTGAGCTCAACAATCCACCCTTCCTTGGTCTGCATACAATATTCAATGTGGACCTCCTTCAGCCATATTTTCCACCGTTATTGGACACCTATGAGATCGTCGAACAACTGACACCAACATAGCTCAACCCTAACTGCATGGAACAAGCATCCTATGACATCCCATATTTTGAACCCCCATTTTAAATAATGTATTGTTACAATGTTGAGAGGCCAGGGTGCCCAAACAATTATTAAAAGGTCAGTGTGCCCAAGACATGTAATGTTTTTATCATTATTAATAATAAATACATGGATGAATGCTAGACAGATAAGGAATAGAGTTATAGAGGTCTATGATTCCACAAGAGAAGGGGATTGAGGGGCTAAGTGTTTATTCCTATGTTAATTATCCTTTTTGCCTAAGGGAGGGGATCGATTACGTGAGCTTCTTGGGGAATGGCAGGAGCTTCTTGATTCCCCACGAAGTTAATTAAAGCCACCTTTGGTCTGATGGGGGGGTTCAAATAATGGCTTGTTTTCATATTTCCTGTACATTTATTCATTTTCCTTCACGCACTTTCATGCACCTCCTTACCCATTCATTGATCCATCCTCATCTGCATCTTGGCTTGGGAAAGGGAACCGAATTGTTGAATATTAGCCATGGGATAGTTGGTTGTAGTGGTCATTGGTGTGATCCAACCATGATTTGAGGCCTTCATGTCTGAGATGCATTGGCCTGTGTCCAACGTTTCTCATAGCTATGAGTCCTGAGATTTCCAGCATTGAGATTATGGACCAGTGGCGCTGGAGCTTGAATAAGGAGAAGGACTACCCGAGGGACTATGTGGCAGAGAAGGGTGGAGGTCCATTCTCTTGAGTGGTGCAACCTAGGTAGAAGAGAGCTAGGTACTTGGATTACTGTGAGAGCTGGGAAGCCTATGAGAGCTTGGGTGTTGACTGGTTTGGGAAGCCAAGTAGCACTCTGGAACTATCCTTGTGGATTCATAGCCCTGGCTCAGGGGTGATGCTGTTGTTGAAGATTTGGAACAACAGTGTCTACGATTGGGTGGAACATCCTTGGTCTACAGCCAGTTGGCGTCATCTTTCATAAAGATAAGTGATCTCTATTATGGTATCAATTGGATGTATATGAATGTATTTTCGCTGTATATTTAATTATCATTTAATTGAATCTTTAGACTATGCATGCTTGTTGGATATTGTTGTGCATGTCATTAAAGTCTTTCCTTTTATGCATCCTTAAATTTTAAAAAGGTATATGTAAGAGAAAAATATCCAAGGGCAGGCTTGAAGGTAGTGTACCCTATCGTGCGAGTGGCTGGGTATGTTACAGTTTGGTATCAGAGCTTCTGGTTGAAACACTGGGCTAGTATGGGTCGGGTCTGTTGGTCAGAGTCTCATGGTCAAGATCGAACTCTGACCGCAAAGTTGAAAAGCTTCAGAGGAATGGCATTGCATAATCTATGCAAGAGATAGAATGACAAAGACCCGTCGTAAGGGGTTCTAAGGATCGTGACCGTGCCTCTTCGAATTCAAGAGCGATCACCATTGTAGGATCAGGAGAGATCTGAGATCATTTGATTGGAGGACATGTGAATAGGGGTCATCCGATGAAAAGGAAGCAAGGGTTAAGGTCACCAGCATCAGATCCCATGAGAGAGTGATATTAATGAACATGAGGCATTATAGGGAACCAAGTTGCACGGGAGATAATTTCCTAAGGCGGTCCCAAATCCAAACCATAGTTTCCCCAAGGGTTACGTGTCAGCATCAAGATAATTGCAGGGTGAAAAGTGGGTTAATCCAAACCACCAATGCACACCCCCACAAATTGAAAGGAATGCAGTGATGTGACATGTTAGGGCTCAAACATTGAACCTCCATATAGCCGAAGTAGATCCTAACCATTGATCACCAAGAGGTATGTGTCAACAGATCAATAACTCCAGAGAAATCTGTTTGAGAGGTTTTCAGTTGAGATTTGAAACTCTTGAAGCTCGGAGAGATGGAGAGCCAGAGTAAATCTCGATCGTTTGATCATCCAAAATAGATCTCGGTCACCAGATTGTCCGGGGTAAATCTCAAGCATCGGATCGTTTGAGGTGAGTCTGGGTCATCTGATCTAGAAGATACATGGTGTAAATCTGTGGATTTTGGGTGAAGGCTTGAAGTAAGCCTCAACCGTTTGATTCAAGAAGACACATGGTAGAATCCCATGTGCTTCGAGGGGTTTGAATTTTGAGATTTCTAAAAACCGAAGACCCAAAAGGATCTCAGCCATTGATCTACTGAGAGCCACGTGTCACCAGATATAGGACTTTGGATAAAATCCAGTGGGGAAAAATAAGTTTTGAAATTTGAGATTTCCGAAGTCCAAATACCCGAAGTAAGCCTCAACCGTCAGATTAAGGAGGGCATGTGGTGCAGATCTGTGGAATCTGGGTGAAGATCCGAAGTGAATCTTAGTCATCCGATCCAGGAGGACACATGGCGATATATTGGCCATTTTGAGAATGTAGCGTTAGGGAGAATTGGAAGTGTGCTAGCATGGAAACTGCCGAAGTCCCGAAGCCCAAAGAGCCAAATTGATGGGGCACAATGACGTCACCTAGAGGTGATGTGGATCCTGTAATTTCTGAAGTGATGTGGCTTGCAGATGTCACCTAGGATGACATGGACACATGGGATGTGTGCCACGTGTAAGTAAGTTTTGAGCATGTGGTGTATTGAAATGTCAGTTAGAACGTGATATGTGTCACCCACCCAATTGGGCCACGTGTCTGCTTCCAGTATTTCTCCATGTGGCGACAGATCGTGTAGCCCGAAGACTGGGCACTCAAGAGGGGAAAGATGTGATAGGTTGCATTGGGTCTCAAAATCTTGAAGGCTAGAGTACATATCGACCTTTTATTCCAGAAGACACACATCAAAGGATCGTCGACTTCGGGTGAAAGAACTCCAGGAGAAAGTGCAAGAGGAAAGTTTTGAAACTTCTGAAGCCCGAAGAGATGAAGTGATTCACAACCACTGATCTATGGGAGGACACCCGCTAACAGATCATGAAATCTGGGTAAAATCATTCCGGGCGGAGGCAAGCAAGGAAGGTTGAGAATCCCGAAGCACGGAGCTTCGAAGTGGATCTCGATCGTTGATCATGAAAGAGGGTGAGGACCATTGATCTGGTCCTGGCTGAAAGTTTTGAAGTCCCAGAGATCTGGACAAGCACTTTTCATCTAAGTGTAGGGTCATGGCCATGGCCATATGTAGATTGAGAGATGAGGGAAGGAGGGATAAGGGCTGAATTGGTGGTCTTCCAGACAAAAAGGTGCTAAGGAAGGATTTAACCGTGGTTTCTAGTCATGGTCACTTGGGAAGGTGGTTTGAAGGAAGCGTCTGCGCAGGATGAAATTATGTGTTAGCCAAGGATAATATGACACTATTATTTTTGAAGAATGCACATATGATCTCCATGAACAAAAAAAAAGAAAGAGACATGTAACATGGTTTGGAAATTTTGTTTATGATATGCATAATTCTAACAAAATTGTCGCTTGCACATTTTGCAGAATTAAGGGGCTTAAGCACATCATCTCAGGGTGCTTATTGAGGAAATGGAATAAGGTGAGGGAGCCTCCAATCATGATAAGGAGGTTGAGGACCAGAATACCAGAGTTGATAATGCAGAGACAGAGTCCAATGAATGTAAGGGAAAAGGAGAGCAAGAAACATTAATAGAAACGGTAAGAAGCCTGAAGATGGAAGTGTAGAGCTACACAATAGACAAAAAGAGACTGATGAGAGAGAAAAGTTAGATAAATGATTGAGTGTTGTAGAACTTAAATTAGTTGCAGAGACAAACAAAGAAGGGATCAAAGTCAAGACAAGAGGAAGAAGGCAGGTTCCATGAAAGAAGGGATGATCGTGGAAGAGTTGGTTATTCCAGAAGTGCTAGCAGAGCTCATGGACACCACTCACCTCCTTACTCAAAAAGAAATTTTTATGCAGCAGATGATCCTATAAGCAGTTCAGAGGTGTCTCCTGTCAAACACCAAAGAAGGAAACAAGAGGTAGATAGTTTGCAAGGAGAGCTAAGGAAGCTCAATCCACCTTCCTTTGAGGGTGAAAGAGAAAGGGAAGATGATATCGAAGCATGGTTTCTTGGGATCAGGAGATATTTTTAGTTTCATAACTATTCATCAAACCTGGAAGCCAAGATTGCTACCTACCATTTACATAGGAAAGCTGCAATGTGGTGGGACCAACTGAAGAAAGTGGAACATGTTAATGAAAGTAGGATCACTTGGAAGCAGTTCAAGAAGTACTTCCAGAAGGAGTACCTCTCAAAGCATTTCTATGAAAATTGAATGCAGGAGTTCTTTGAACTCGGGTTGGGAAGCATGACTATGGCAGAGTACAAGAAGAAGTTCTTGAGATTGTTAAAGTATGTCAGGTTCATAGGTCATGAGAAAGTGAAAATACAGAGATTTGTAAGTGGGCTGCCAACCTTTTATAATGAAAATATCAAGTATGATGAGTCCAAGACCTTGACTGAAGCCATCAGGAAGGCTAAATACATGTATCAGCAAGGATAGGGAAGAGAATATCTGTAAAAATCTTGGAAGGACAAGAAAAATGTGAAGTCTAATTAGAGGAGGAAAGGATTCAAACCTTCCTTCAATAGGAACGAGCCTAATAGAAATCATCAAGACCAATATGCTAAGGGAGATTTCAAGAAGGAATATTCCTTTGGAAAAAGGGGAAGACCACCAATCCAATGTTGGGGATGCAAGGAAGATCACCTGAACAAGGATTTCCCACACAGAAAGGACATAGTGAATACTGTGCACAACATCCAAGAAGATACAACAGTCGAAGATATGGGAAGAATCTATGCATCTTTAAATGATCAACAAGCAGAGTACTAGTCCAATATGATCAAGGTGGAAGGTAAGATCATAAATCAGCCTATTGCTATTTTGATTGATTCAGGAGCAAGTCATTGCTACATTGATCCTAAGATAGTGGATAGATTTCATTTGGAGAAAAGTAAACTTGGAAAAGAAAGTTTGGTTTAGTTAGCCACTATAACCAAAAGAATAATACATGATATGGTCAAAAGTTGTTCCATAAGTCTTAATGGCGTGAATACTAGTATTGATATAAATATCATACCATTGGGGTATTATGATATTTTGATTGGAATGGATTGGTTGGACAAGCATCATGTTGTCCTAGATTGTCATAACAAGAAATTTACAGTCTTGATGGAAGTGGAAAATAGAGCATTGTGAAAGGAGTTCCAAGACCCATCCCTATAAGGGAGATTTCATCCCTACAACTAAAAATATGTTTTAGGAAAGTATGTCAATTGTATGCAGATCATGTGGAAGAGCCGGATAATACAAAAGGTCCAAGCCTCTAAGATTTCTTAGTACTACAGGAATTTAAAGATGTATTCCAAGAAATACATGGATTGCCACCACAAAGAAGGGAGATAGATTTCTCAATTGATTTAGTGCCAGGAGTTTCCCCAGTGTCAAAAACACCTTACAGAATGAGCACACCATAGTTAAAAGAATTACAAATGCAGTTGGATGAATTGTTGAAGAAAGGGTACATATGTCCAAGTGTTTCACCTTGGGGAGCACCAATACTTTTCATCAAAAAGAAAGATGGAACCTTGAGGTTGTGTATTGACTTTCGACAGGTGAACAAGTACACTATAAAAAACAAGTATCCTCTACCCTAAATTGATGACCTCTTTGATTAGCTAAGAGGAGAAAAGATATTCTCAAAGATTGACCTGAGGGTAGGGTACCATCAGGTAAGAATCAAGGAAGAAGACATTCATAGGTATGGCATTATGAATTTTTAGTGGTGCCATTTGGACTGACCAATGCACCAGCTGTCTTAATGTGCTTAATGAATGACATATTCAGAAATTATTTGGATAAGTTTGTCATAGTATTCTTGGATGACATACTTATCTATTCTAAGTTTGAAGAGGAGCATGAACATCACGTAAGGCTGTTGTTGAAAGTACTGAGAGAACATCAATTGTATGCCAAGTTGAGTAAGTGTTCTTTTTATCAAAAATAGATCCATTACTTGGGACACATTATTTCAGAGCAGGGCATAGCACTAGATCCAGAGAAGATTGAAGCCATTAGAGGATGGACAACACCCAGAAATGTGTCAGACGTTAGATCTTTTATGGGATTAGCTAGCTACTACAAAAGGTTCATAGTAGGGTTATCTAAGATTTCTCATCCCATCACTTCTTTGCAAAAGAAGGGAACTAAATTTGAATGGACACTTAAGTGTGAAAAGAATTTTAATTTGTTGAAGAAATTACTTACTAGTGCACCTGTGTTAAATATTATTGACCCAAATGAAAGTTGTGTGGTATGTAAACACACATGTAAGGAAGGACTTGGGGGAGTCCTCACACAAAATGTACATGTCATTGGATATGAGTCCAGAAAGCTTAAGTAACACGAGAGGAACTATGCCACACATCATTTGGAACTTGTTGCCATTGTTCACACCTTGACGATGTGGAGGCATTATCTCATGGGGAAGAAATTCGAATTAAGGCAAACCACATTGGCCTGAAGTATCTTTTTGAATAACCAACCTTGAATACCAAGAAAACAAAATGGCTGGAATTTTTAAGTGAATATGACTTCGATATCAAGAATATCAAGGGCAAGGAGAATAAAGTTGTTTATGCACTTAGTAGAAGAGTTCATATCATGCATGCTACTGCTATTAGTGTGCATTAGTCATACTTGAAGAGAATAATTTTAGATGGTCTTGTTACAGACCAGCATTACCTACAGGTAAAGGAAAGCTTACAACAAGGAGATGTATAGCAGAAATTAAAGGAGTATGAGATAAAGGAATACATATTACTCATGCATAAAAATAGAATCTATGTTCCTAGTTCCGAAGAACTGAGGAATTTGGTATTGAAAGAAATGCATGATGTTCCTTATGCTGGACATCCCGGTTACCAGAAAACTATTACAGCAGTAAGAAGCTAGTTCTTTTGGCCGGGAATGAAGAAGGATGTTGTTTATTACATCACTCAATGTATGGAATGTCAGAAGGTGAAGGTTGAGCATAAGAAGCCAGCGGGTTTGTTGCAGCCATTTCCAATCCCAGAGAAGAAATGGGAAGTGATCACCATGGATTTCATCATAAGATTACCCAAAATGAATAAGAAACATGATTCAATCATGGTGGTGGTTGACAAATTAACAAAGGCTTCTCATTTTGTGCCTGTGAAGACAACGCATACAATGGCTAATATTGCAGAAATTTTCATGAAGGGAATTGCTAGGTTCCATGGGATACCTAGGACAATCGTATTGGACAGAGATACGAAGTTTACCTCCAATTTTTGGAGGGGATTGTTTAAGGGATTTGGCACAAATATAAACTTTAGTACAACATATCATCCCCAGACAGATGGGAAAACAGAGAGGGTCAATCGAATAATTGAATACATGTTGAGAATGTATGTTATGGATAAGCAATCTAAGTGGGAAGATTACTTACACTTGGTTGAGTTTTCATATAATAGTGGGTATCAAGCTTCATTAAGAATGAGCCCATTTGAAGCCTTGTATGGTAGGAAATGAGATACTCCAGTAATTTGGAACAACCCAGCAGATAGAGTGGTACTTGGGTTGGAGTTACTCAAGGACATGGAAGACCAGGTGGTTAAGATCAAGCAGAATTTAAAGGCAGCTCAGGATAGACAGAAAGTCTATGCAGACAAGAACATGACAACTAGAGAATTTAAAGTATGGGAGCATGTACTTTTGAAAGTGAAGCCCAAGAAAAGCTCTTTGAAATTGGGTAGTTGTACAAAGTTGGCAGCTAGATTCTATGGTCCATTTGAAATATTGGACAAAATAGGGCCAGTTGCATACATGCTTGCATTGCCTGCTTCCATGAATGTGCATAATGTATTTCATTTATATTTATTAAAGAAATATGTACATGAACCTAACCATGTTATTGATTGGCATCTGATTCAAGTAGAGACGAAGGAAGATTTTTAGGTTCATCCAGTGTGAGTATTGGACAGAAAAGTCAAAATGCTATAGAATTGAGTTATAGAGCTTGTAAAAGTTTAGTGGACCTGCTACGGTCCTGAATATGCTACCTGGGAGAATGAAGATGCCATGCGGGCAGAGTACCCACAAATTTTTGAATAAATTTGAGATTTTGATCTCTATTTTGTATATGCACTGAGGATAGTACAAAAGTAACGGGGAGGGGATGTAACACCACAGGTTTTGAACCCCCATTTTAAATAATGTATTGTAACAATGATGAGAGGTCAGGGTGCCAAAACAATTATTAAAAGGCCAGTGTGCCCAAGACATGTAATGTTTTTATCATTATTAATAATAAATACATGGCTAGCTGCTAGATAGAAAAGGACTAGAGTTATAGAGGGATATGATTCCACAAGAGAGGGGGCTTAAGGGGCTAAGTGTTTATTCCTATGTTAATTACTCTTTTTTACTAAGGGAGGGGATCGATTACGTGATCTTCTTGGGGAAGACTAGGAGGTTCTTGATTCCCCACGAAGTTACTTAAACCCCCCTCTGGTCTGATGGGGGGGTTTGACTGATGGCTTGTTACTTGATTTCCCATACATTCATTCATTTTCCTTCATGCACTTTCATACACCCCCTTACCCATTCATTTATCCATCCTCATCTGCATCTTGTCTTGGGAAAGGGAACCAAACTGCTGAAGATTAGCCACGAGATAGTTGGCTGTAGTGGTCATTGGTGTGATCCAATCATGATTTGAGGCTTGCATGTCAGATATGCATTGGCCTGTGTCCAGCGTTTCTCACAACTACGAGTTATGAGAGTTACAACATTAAGATTTTGGACCAGTTGCGTTGGATCCCGATTAAGGAGAAGGACTACCTGAGGGACTGCGTGGCAGAGAAGGGTGCAGGTTCATTCTCTCGGGTGGTGCAACCTGGGTAGAAGAGAGATGGGTACTTGGATTGTTGTGAGAGATGGGAAGCCTGTGAGAGCTTGGGTGTTGACTAGTTTGGGAAGCCGAGTAACACTCTGGAACCTTCCTTGTGGATTCATAGCCTTGGCTCGGGGGTGACGTTGTTGTTG
The DNA here is from genome assembly GCA_032191745.1 of Picea mariana. Lineage (NCBI taxonomy): Eukaryota > Viridiplantae > Streptophyta > Pinopsida > Pinales > Pinaceae > Picea > Picea mariana. The sequence goes on from JASDQU010507993.1 coordinate 117,119, forward strand.
AAGATTTGGAACAATATTGTCTACAGTTGGGTGGAACGTCCTTGGTCTGTAGCCAGTTGGTTTCATATTTCATAAAGATAAGTTCTCTTTGTTATAGTATCAATTGTATGTATATGAATATATTTCTATTGTATATTTAATTTTTGTTTAATTAAATCTTTAGACTATGCATGCTTGTTGACTATTGTTGTGCATGTCGTTAAAGTATTTCCTTTTATGCATCCTTAAATTTTAAAAAGGTATTTGTAAGAGAATGAATTCCAAGGGTGGGCTTGAAGGTAGTGTACCTCGTCCTGTGGATGGTTGGGTATGATACACATCCATCGATCAGATAGTGGACACACAGGTCAAGAGCACTCGCCAACAATGGATCCAACTTTATTGGGTTGTCAAGGTAGGGAAAATCCTACACCAAGGAAAATGGCTCACCTGGGGCCAAATCCAACATAATTTTCCTCACCTGATGGGGGAACTCAATGCAATGGAGAACATTTCTTCCTAAGGGGTGAGGATTGATCCAGGTGGATATTGGTGGCCACCCACCTCTTCCAACTGGCTCCTCGTGTCCATTTTGATTCAACACGTCTTTATGTGCTTATTTATAATTGTGAGTTATACACTTCTGGGGATGTTTGAAGCATCACATATTATTCAAGTGGATACAGGTGGCCTCTCGCCTAATCCAACTGGATTATTTTGTATGGTTTCATGTCATCACATCTTATTGTACTTCAAGGGTTGTTTTGGGGCCCTAAAATTTTTTTTTTTGACTCGCCATAGTCAAAATATAGACAGAGTTATATTTTTATGGAAGAATGTGTAGCTCTCTGAAATACATTTCCAATGGGCTATCACACGCCTAAAATAGATGTCGTATACAAAAGTTACGACCCTAGAAAGTTGAGGTGCCAAATTACACCAACTTACCCATAGGGCCCACATGACTTTTGGCGTTTCACCTTCTAGGGTTAGGTTTTTGGATTTCTAGGGTTTTGGAATTCATGAGTAATGTGAAAATGCCTCTGGAGCATCATTTTAATCCATTTATGCTCAGACGAATGTGTGTAGCAACCACATATCTTCTCAGAGATAGCTACCACCATTCGAGCAAGTTTCAGTTATGCAGTTTTACAATTTCAACCTATTTCATTATTTAATAGAATATATTGTTCATTGGATATTTGTGTTATTCTTCCTATCTCTGTGTTTATTGTATTCAGTCTTTTAATTAGTTCGTTCTCCTCCTAAATCTGGATCGTCTTATTTCCACCCTGAGATGGACAATTTTATTGATGCACACTTCTGCTCAGTTGACCAAATTGAGATCCTTTCTTCAAATTCTTATATGGAAATGGAATGAATTCATTCTTTTGGAATCCACTCTTATCCTTTCTTTTCCAATAATTATAAGGATATTTCTTATGCCTATATTGATCATAACTACACTTTCCCTTCCTTATAGTGTCCTCCAATGTCTTGGGATTATCAAATTCAATTATGTCCTGATAAGACTATGGCAATACACTAACGAAAAACAATATTCTTTCATTTTCTTTCTTGAGGTAAGGAAAATACCTCAACATATCCAAAAATCTCTTAGCATATGCATCCATGGTAAGTTTTCCCAACTTGTTCTCATGGAATTCCTTTATTTTGTCATCAAAGTACTTCTCCGATAGGTATGCTTTCCTAAAGTACTTCTCAAACTGCTTATAGGTCAGTTTGATTTCTTTTAGTCCCTTGAATTCCTTGAGATCCTCCCACCAAATAGAGGCTCCTAATTTAGATTGACGATGAAAATATTTTCTTTTATATTGTTTGAGTAATCATGTACCCGAAAATACTTCTTCAAACCCAAAAACCAAGCCTCAACTTCTTCTCCCTTCTTGATTTGTCCATCAAAGGTAGGTGGATAATATTTCTTGAATTCTTCAATCAGAGAACTCTGCAAATGTCTCTTCTTTTTCTTCTTAGAGACACTTGATCTATTATCATTGTTGGATAGCTCCATGGAATAAATATTCCTATTGGATGACTTTGTGGAAATACTTCCACAAAATTTACTTTTCTTGGCATCTCGATGCCTCTTCTTGGAATAACTCTTTCCTATATCATTATGGTATAATCCATGCTTTTGTGCATATGAAGGGGTTTTCAACCTCTCCAATTTTTGTAAATATGCATTGCTAGGACCTTGTTGTAGATGCTTTTAAATCTCAGAAAATATTTGCAGTAGCATTGCATTAAGCTCTACCTATTCATCTTGAGCTTTCATTGTTTTCCTTCAGACTTACGACAATAGCTAAAAACTCTGAAGGGGTTTCTCTAGCCCTCAAACCATCAGATTCATCATCTATGAAGTGTCATGTGTCCTCCATGATACGTTGTACAATTCACTTCCACTATCCTATCTATTGAAATAAAAAAACATTGTTAGCCATTACATCAACATTTGAATCATGCAATCTTGGTAAAATAAGA
>JASDQU010507994.1:0-14072 GCA_032191745.1 Picea mariana
TTGGGGACTGACTTAGCTTTCAGCTCTGCTTACCATCCGTAGACAGATGGTCAGACTGAAGTAGTCAATAGAAGCTTGGGGGATCTGTTGAGGAGTCTGGTGACGGAGCATCACACCAGTTGGGACCAGATCCTACCGCAGGCAGAATTCGCGTACAACGATTCAGTGAATCGAAGTACAGGTAAGAGCCCATTTTAGATTTTATATGGGACGCAGCCGAGGGGAGTGTTTGACCTTAGGGAGACAGAACAGACTGAGACAAGCAGCGCGAGAGCTGAGGAGTTCGCTGAGGCGATGAAAGAACTTCACACGGAGGTGAAGCAGCGACTGCAGAAGACGAATCAAGAGTACAAACGCAGAGCCGATCAGAGAAGAAGACAGCTTCAGTTTGAAGTTGGAGACATGGTTCTGGCACACTTGAGGAAGGAAAGGTTCCCACAGGGGACATATAACAAGCTCAAAATGAATAAGATCAGGCCATGCAGAATTCTGAGAAAATTCGGCGAGAATGCATATGAGCTTGAGCTGCCAGAAGGCATCGGGATATCTCCGATTTTCAACATTTCGAATTTATACCCATATAAGGCCGAAGATACAGGAGCTAGAGCTGAGGAACCAGTGGTCCAGTGGCAGAAGCAGTTGCCAGTTGCATAGAAGCCTGAGATGGAGTGCATACTGGATAAACGAGCAAGTAAGAAAACCAGGAGGAAGCAGTATTTTGAATACCTGGTGAAGTGGAAGAACCACCCAGTGGAGGATGCCAGCTGGGAGACAGAGGCAGTTATACAAAAGCATGGACGTAGTGTGCAAGAGCTCATGGACAAGAGCCCATGAAATATTTTGAGCCAAGGAGTATGATGCAGGAGCATCCGCAACATCCGCAACATATCATATGAGCCAGCGCGAGGAGAAAGAGAACGTATAGCTGGACAAGCCAGCAAACCTTTTTGATTTTGAACTTCACCTTGGTATTGTTGTGCCGCCGTTTACTAAAGGCATTCAAAGCTGAGCGCGTTTGTAACCTAATGTAGATAAGGAGGCATTAAATATCTTTAATGTTGATAGATAGAAGATTAGACAGTCTTTACTTCCAGGAGGGAAAACGAATATAGGAACCCTCCTTGTATAATTGAGATTATCATCAATCAACATTAGCGTTGAGAAAAAGAAGAGAAGAACAGAGCAGAGAGTCTGTGTTGAACCTCCATGTACAGCCATTGAATTAATAGAAAAAACTTGATTCAATTCCATGGATGTGTTTGATCTCTGTGTGCTGTTGATATTGTGCCTTTGCATGTTTGCTTCTTTTTATGCTTATCTGTTATATGCTGCTTATGTAATTGTGTATCAGGTTCGAAACCTGAGAGAATGAGTTTCAATTGTTTCTCTTCTTAGGCCAGGAGATTCCTGCATCGAGTGCAGTTGAATACCTCCACATAGAGTGCGTCGAGGAGGCTAAGAAGTTGAACTTTTGTTCTCCATTGCCCAGAGTTAGGTTTAAGTTGTTCGAGCCATGCAGGTGAGTGCAGGTCAAAATTGAGTCTCAGTAGAAAGTTTGAGAAGGGGAAGGTTGAAGCCGTTGCAAGCATGTAGCGCACAGGATCTAGAAGACTTCAACACTTCCAGAAGGGATGGAAGATCGAGCACAAGGAGCGTGTTCAAGGAATCCTTGAAGGAGTCCAAGTTAGAAGAAGCTCAGGAGGGATAGCTCCTTTCGTTCACTGAAGAAATCGACCCAGTTGAAGTCGCACAGGACGAAGGTGGTAGAGTAGAGATCTTTTCACAGAGGAAGAGAATCGACGGCTTGAATAGTCGTGCAGGCTCGCGAAGTCCCGTGGATCGTCAGATCTGGGAGGAGAAGCGAGGAGTTTAACCTCGAGCGCAGGTAGGGTCATTGGCCATCGTGTATCGGAAAATCAGGGTTGGTGAGTGCTAGAATCCCATGCACGTTGAAGTTGCGAAGTGCGATTCCCCGACTTGATCAGGGCCGTTAATTGGGACGGAGACAGGTGGCACAAATCCGGAGTGTCAGGGTTTCGGTACTCGGGGTTTCCAACAGTAGGGAGTTTGGTATGGTGGATCCCCGATCCACGAAGTCCCGAGATTAATGTGGCTGTGTGGATTCCGGGAGACATAGTGGAGGACAGGTGGCCTCGCATTGGGGATCGGCATTTTCGGTACTTGGGGATTTGGAATATAAGGACTCGGCATCACGAGTAGCGATACCCCGAGGATTGACCGTTGACTGTCGGCTTTTGGGATTTCGGCAGTTGAGTGACTGAGAGCAGTGTCACAAATCTTGCGATATCGCGAGACTCGATCCCCCGATTCCCGAAGGAAGGATCGCGTGGAATTATAACTGTGGGTAGAAGACTCCCGAGGGAGTTGGAAGGGCTTGGGCTCTTCGGGCCGAGGTTTGTGGAGATCCTGGTGGTGCGACCGTCTACTGAGGGACAGGTTGCATCATATACTTTGAGTACTCCACGTGGATTAGGAATGCCACATGGTAAGGCAAGCGAGGCTTCACATTTGTGACATCAAACTTAATAAATTTTGAGCCACTAGGTTGTAGAGGTCCTAACGTAGATAGTAAGGCATTCCTATGTGAAGGACATGTTTGGAGTACCTCCAAAGCCAACATAACACAAGGGGTTTGACCCAGGTCCTCAACCAAAGAGTAGTTTTCGGTGGATATAGCATTTGGATTGTGGGTAGAGCACTTGAGTACTCTTTCATAATATAAGGCGATGGCTCTAGTTTTTCAATCTGTAAAGTCATATCTAGAGAAGGAGGAGGAGATTCTAGATCAGGAATAGCCTGTGAAGAGCTATAATCTTGAGATCAAGTGGCTACATTAACTTTCACATCGACCATATTGATACATAAATGATCGTCGTCTTCCAACGATGCGTTTTGGCTCCCACCATCCGCATTTCTAGCATTGAAGGAGCTCGAGGCCATGTGTTGGTTATGTGGGAAATGATTTGTCAGTACGGTGGGAGGTAGAGGTAACCTCACATCTTATGCAAATGTAGGGCATAAATGAGTAAGGTGTTCATCTGTACAAATATTACAGGTAAATTTCACCTTACGTCCTTCTCGTTTTCCCTCTGCAGCATTATTATTCGTCTTCTCATTATTACCATTGTCCTTGGGTTTATTATTATTTTTTCCACCCTTATGATTATTACGTCCTTTCTTCTTATTCCTACCTGTTTGCTGGTTAGAATTTGGGTTGACCTACGATTGCATGAAATGTACATCCGTCGATTGAGTGGGATTGGAAGACACATACGAAGTTGGCCCTCCTGCGGACTGGTTTAGAGACAACTCTTTCAAATGTCTTGTCATCGAATTTGTGGATTTTACATTGGTAGAATCTACAATGCCATAGGCATGAGGTCCAGGATTTTTTCTAGGATCGTAAGTTGATCGCGGTGTGTCTTGAAGAATGTGGTACAACATCCCAGACTGAGCATATATCATATCTAGCTGCTGGGATTTAAAGATCGCTTCTTCCTTAGTGTTAACCCTGACAGTAGCAACATCCTTTGATATATTAGGGTGCAAATACTTAAGGAACCATTCTAAAATAAAGTTTGGGTGTATGGGGGTCTTAATCAACCTCTTCTATCTACGCCACTCCTCGATATGAGTCATGGTGTCTTGGCGTAAAGTTGACAGAAGTTATAGGCCAGCATCGTAACGAACCGACAATTGGAAGTGGTTAAGGAAGACCAATACCATCTAACTAAAGGTCCCATATGACCCCCTATGTAGCTCGATATACCATTTCATGGCAACCCCAATGAGGGTGCATTGAAATAATCTTAACCAAATAGAAGCGTCATAAGGGAATTCGAGGAGCATCATAGGTGAAAGGTAGTAACATGATTACCAGGATTCTCACCATTCTTACCTTCAAACTTTGGAATGTCCGAAGGAAGCTTGGTGGGGATGGGAGGCCATGTAAGATCATGACTCACAGGGTCATTCATCAACTTAGACAAGTTTGGAAAATTAATTGTGGCCAGAAAAGGGAGACAGGGTCACGACATCTGGCCCGAAGCTCCCATGAAAGATTGTGTTTGAGGAACTGCAACCCATCCATGGTTTTGGTAATCACCAAGGCCCTGTCCGGGATTGTAAGGCCCTCCTCCGAGTTGATTCATAAACATTTAGTTGGGAATCATTCTAGTAGGAATGTTCTGTTGGAGGTTATAAAAATTTCCCCCAACCAGATTGGATCCGGGTCGGGTGTTTCCCAAAGCGTGAAAGTGACCCCCTCCGAGTTGGAATTCGGAAGATAGAGGTGGATTCGTCATGCCAAATGTATTGGTTAGAATCATCACCGAGAAGGTAGGGGTATAGGAAGAAACTTATGCAGAAGCTTGTCTTCCAAGTTGGTTTCTCGTTCTAGAAGAAAGAGGATTAGACCCGGGGTTTAAATAAGGAATGCTTCCCATATTGAGAGTCGTTTGATGGATTTGAGAACCACCAAATGAAAATGGAGTATAAGGAGGTTTAGTTCCCCCAATCCCAATTCTAACATTAGTGCCGATAGTTGGGATGGCGTTCAATAATTGCGAAGTAAATTTCAACATACCATAGGAAAAAGGACTAGAGGCCATGGGGATGTTCTGAACATTATATCCCAGTGAGTGACCAAGAGACCCAAAGGGGTTTGATGCAAGAGATTGAGCATTCATTATAGGATGAGCCATAGTAATGATAGCTACCTTCGGAACTATAACCATTGTGGTTGCAGGAGTTGAAGGGGTGCCATTAACTATAGTGGGTGTGGGAGTCGAAGGGATCCTAGTGTTCTGAAGACTAGGTTTAGTACTCATCCTTGTAGAATCACCAGTCTAAACAGTGGATATGTGTGTACCATGCCTAATAACTCTATGCCTTTTATAAGGTGTTGTTCCTGAGTCTGTACTTAAGGCTTAAACATACAGTGTCAAGGCATCCGAACGTATGATAAATGTTGATAAAGGATTACACTAACCATCGGTATTAGAGACTAATGAGGATTTCTATGTTCTTGTTGTCTAGCTTCCAACTGTTCCTGGGTAGTAATATCTTGTTCAATGGCTACCAATGAACGTTCTAATTCCTCCCGGGTGTTAGCAGTTTTAAGGATTGTATCAAAGAGATTTAAAGCGATATGAGTTTGATTAGAGAGTCTAGGTTGAATATTAGGTTGAGTTGCTACAGGGACAGTCATTTGAGGAACAGTACCAGTATGGAAACGATTTAAGGAGAGAATTTAACACTGTTTCAAATTGGTCTTAAGAAAGAGAAATTTTAACTTTAAGAATAAAATAGAAATGCAAATAGAAGGCCCTTTCCCGTAACAGTATTATTTTTAATAAAAAGATGAGGATGAAAGAAAAACATTAAGATGCAGATACGTAAGGTTCCTATTAATAGAAAAACTCACACATACACAAAAGAAAGTATTAGTATGGAAATAACCGACACAGTGTAAATAAACATATAATTATGCAAATGCAAATTGGTCTTACACCTGCTGATAGCTGGTGCAGAGGAAAGACAATAACCAATTACAGAAAGGTGAAATACCTTTCCTATAGTAGTGGTCGAACTAAAGTATAGCGATACATATCGATTATGAGAAGTGGAATAAAATGAAACATGAAACATAAATAAAACAAACTTGTAATACAGTCGGGACAGAATCGGGAATCTTCATATTTGCTTGTATTCACTTCTTAATGCTAAAACTCTATTACAATCAGTACCAAAAAGGTCCAGCCCTTTTCTCTTCTTTTTGTGATCTATTTATACAAATTTTCCCTCTCCTACTCTATTTTCAAAAAGTGCCAGGTGCTTGCCTTTACGTGATTCGGTGTATATGATACATTTGTCCATAAACTGGATACCAGCTGTGAAGGTTCCGCTTGGCAGCTGTGAGGAGCGAAATCACTCCATCTCTTCTACTCTATTTTCAAAAGGTGTCAGGTGCTTGTCTTTGCGTGGATTCGGTACATATGATACATTTGTCCACGAACTGGGATACAAGCTGTGAAGGCTCTGCTTGACAGCTGGCCTCGGTGAAATAGCACTCTCGAGCCAACTGTGGAAGTTTATCACCTATTTGTGCGTCAATGATGTGAAGAGCACGGAGTTGTGCGCTCGGTTGAATCAAATGTTTATCAACTTGAACCATATCTACCCTGTCCATCTTAGAGATATCCACTGAATCTCTTTCATTGTTCTCCTTTAGATCGAGGGAGATCTGATCTATATTCATTTGCCTTAGCGTCTCTGAGTCACCTCCATTCTCCATTTCTAGCAGTTCGCCATCTATGGCATTGAAAGCTTCTTCTAATGAACTGGTTACTTTTTGAGCCTGTTCCTTGCTTAAGGAAATATTATGTTCCCAATCTTTTAACAAAATATTACCTCTTGTTTGTTCAGCGATGGTGAGTCCTGGAGAATCTCTCAAAAACCTTTTGTTGGTAGCTATCACCACTTCTTGAAAAGCGACTCGAGCAACCTCTGCATTCCTTTCTTTGACAGTCAGATTTTCTGAAATATGATGCATTAACACGCACTCTTCTCGGATCACCCCCACTTTGTCTAACAGACATTGTTGTACAGAAGAGATCCTGACCCTGATATCAATCGCTTGGGATTTAAACCCATCAATGTCAATCATTTTGATTTCAACAACCTCTAACTCAGCCTGTAACCCTGTGATCATACTCCTCTGTTGACTTGCCTGTATCTGACCATCTCGGATCACTGAATTTGCTTGTTCCAACTTGGTTTTGAGGACTTAAATTTTCTTTTGATCAGCCAATCGGGTTAATTCTATTTCTCCACTCACCTAAATCTTAGCACTTTCTATGGCCGAAGCTACTTGGGCTTCGAGTGTCTTGATCAAGCGATTCTTTCTTTTGAGATGATTTTTCAACATTTCGACCGAGAATTGATTTGCCGACGCATACGCTCCTAACGTCCCTGCGATCCTTGTGGCAAATTCCTCACTCTTTTTATTCTTTCCATCTGTCATCACTTTGAATTTATTAGCTGTTGATCCTTCATCTTGGTAGAACTCCCTTTTCACAACTGCTTTCCTCTTTTTGTCAAAGAAGAACTCATTTGGGGGAAGCTCTTCCTCTCTGATAGGCATTAGCTCCCCGCCGAAAATCCATCCCTCTTCTATATTCCCTTGTGTCGACTGTAAAGGGGTGACAGAAGTGATGGGTTCCCCGATTTGCTTCACCGCCTTTCCTGGTGTGACGAGTGAGTCCTGCTCCTTCAGAGGATGAGAGGTCTTCGTCTCAGTCTCTGGATTCTGAGTTTCTGGCGGGTTTGTGTTTCTTACTTCCACCTCTGGGCTATGTTCCTTGGGCGGGTCAGTAGTTTTTTCTTCTATTTCGGGATTATTCTCAGGCTCTCCTTCCTGATGTTTTTTAGGGTTAGAAATTTGCCTCTCAGAACTTTCAGCATCCTTCTTTTCATCTTTGGAAAGACCCAAACCTCCCAGCACAACGGGGAGACATCTTTTTCTATGCTCCTGAAACTTTAAAACAGAGGCCATGTCCTCAGGTGCTAAAGATCTGATCTGAACAAGCACTTCCCCATAGGACCTCGCCCCTTGGAAAATATCATTCGAGGGTGAACACTCATGTTCAAACTTCTTCAAACCACAATTTGACAAATGGGTGCTTACAATTTTTTGAGGATCATGCTTTTTATACTCAATAGAGACCAAACTCAAGTCTTCTAAGGTCGCAGCCTCAGCTTTAGCATGTCCAAAATCCAATAAAGAATAAGAATTTAGCCGAACGGGGAAAAACGACCATACCTTCTTCAATGATGCTTTGAGATCTTTACTTACTCCGTCGATCACTGTTTGTCCGGAAATCTCGCGACATGCCAGCTTGTCGGGGATGAACAGTGGTAGCGCAAGAGGGGGCACAACAGCTCCGAACACTCTGAAGTAGGAAAACTCTGCTTCTACGTACCAGTCCCCAATACCACTCAGATTTGCAGCAATGCTATCCGAGATGCGAGATGGAAAATGACCAAAAATGGTGATGTGCAGGGGCACCATCACCCAGTTGAAAACTTCATAAATAAATTTATTTTCTTTATCTTCCCACAGTTTGTCGTGATACACGTGTACAGGCTTTTCTTGGGCTGGACTCCAAGCCTAGTTCATCAAACGGAATGGAGTCATAGAACATATCGCGTCCATGATATACGCAGACATGAAAAAAGAGGATGGTCTTCCACTTTCTTTCTTCTCTCGGTATTCGGCGACCTGGTTGAAAAGACTGTCCGAGAGTATCTTTGCCCAATTAAATGAGCAACCTTCTGCTACCCGAAATATGAGAGGTACCTAGGCAACGTAGAAATGCATTGTATCCTCCTTTCCAAATAGTCGGCACGTCATCATCGCCACATACATGCACTGTGGCTCCAACAAAGCAATTGAATAGATGCCCTGGTCATTTGCTCTGAATTTCGCAGAGTGCAAAACCCAATCCTTTATCAAACCGGGCATGGTCTTGTCAAACTCAGTGCATTCCTTCTTTTTGAATCCCTCCAGGAATTCAACGTCATATGTGTATTCAGATGTTGCTGGGATCTTGTACATAGTTTGGATATGCTTTGGTCTAAAAGTCTCGACCGTGGTCCGTTGATCGTTTATTATAGTTCTGGTGGGTAGGTCTATGTGATCCAATGCCCATCGGATCATGTCATAGTATGGGAGAAACCGTGGCCTGGTTGCAACCAGGTGCATTCCTGACTGAAGAACTATCTTGTATTTAGTGTTCAGGTCATCCTTTTCGTTATCATTGTCATCGGAGTCTGAGTAATTCACCAACTTAGATTGTAGGATATCTGAAACGAACGACCAACTAGGTACTGAGCCGCCAATCCGAGGTGAAGTATCAGAGACAGTGTCGGAACCCTGCGCTGCAATTGCGACATTCGCCTTCGTAGCTTTCCGTGGAGCCATGGGTGAAGTTTGCTTTATCGTTCTTCTGTGATAGACCTGTGTATACATGCAGAAATTAGTTCACTCGTAGAAAGGTGAGCTCTGTGTGGTTATGAGAAATGTTTAAAATAAAATGAAACTCCCATATATATTTGAAAACTCTGTACCATTCGAATTAAGTCTGTCAAATCGCAATTAGAAACAATTTATTGCGTAAATCCGATCTTGTTTATTCATGGATTTACCCTAATTCTTCATTAATGTCATCAATGTTCGGTGGCTTGACAGGTACTCGGGTATGGAGAGAAAGAAGGTACTTTGGGAAATGCGCAAACGTCGATGCGCGGGACGATACGTATCTCATTTTATTTTAAAATTTCAAATCTTAGCAACTTAAATAATTTTCTCGTTGTTCACTGCATCGTGAATTTCCTTTTAATATTTTGACTCTTCAACTCGTGAGACTGCGAGGGATGACTTGGATTCAATTAATAGTAATCATGGTTTGGAGCGTTATTAATTGTATAATTAGTTTATTTGCCATATCGCGACTCGGAAGTTCGAAGACAGATTTTTGGGAGAATGGTATGCCGAGTCGCGATACCGCGATGTGGCGATAATTAAGGCTCAAAATACGGGAAGAAAATCTTAGATTAGGTTACTAATTAATCTTTCCATAATCATGTCGCAACCTCGTGAGTCGGGATTTTAGATGCCTTAACTTTATGAAAGAAAGTGACGAGTGGCGAAATGTCGAGCACCAAATTTAACCATGGTTAGTTTTTTGACCTTTAATCCTTGACCAAGGTTATTGCAAGAATTATCACGTTCTCGGCTCTCAGGGTTGTAAGAACAGAAACTTGGGTTTGACGAATGCTGAGACGCGAACTCCCGACAACATCCACTCATGAGTTACAAGATTTACCCTAGTTAATGTCTTGGGCGGAAATTGAAAACGATTTCGCCGTTTCATGACTCGGGACGTGTGAACTCAAGATTTAAAGTATCCAACCTGCGAGCCCCCAAAATGAAACAAAAGAGAGAACATACTCGCGAAAATGGATCTGTTTTGAAAGTAGAAAACATTTCTATCAAGGCGACAAGATTTCAGAGTCTTAAGATCTCGGAAGGAAAAGGAAAATCAATCTTTAGATTTCAAGTATCAAAAATTGAAAATTGTTCAAGGTAAAAACAAGGGCGGCTCCAACTAGGGATCCCGCCTTTCTGTGAGGCGGGAAGAACAGTAGACCAGGTGCCAATATTGGGTAAATGGAGTCACAGGCTAAAATCAACAGAAACATTCAAGGAAAAAGATAAAAAAGGGGGGGGAATCTTCGTTTTGTACCTCAGAATTTTTTTTCGAACTCATATACTCTTTATAAACACAGCTGAAGTCACTTTCACAGCCTTCCCTTTCTCAATACTAACTTTGGGGATGCTTTAAGACAGTCAAAATGACCCTAGGATATTCAACAGATCTTACGATTCTCAACTTGCATTAAAAGAATGTTATTATACACTTTTAAAAAGGGAAGTCCCATCGGAATTTGGGGAAATGATCAGGCTTTCAAAAAGTGTTAGTTACCAGAGTAGATTGATATTTATGTGTAACAGCCTTATAGATCTCTCAGACACTGCTTCACTGCTAGCGATCCTGTTCAGTACCCCGGTGAAGTTGTCTGACCCTTTTTTCATTGAATTTCTTTTCACCACTTCGGAAAATATTTATGCGTTTAAATACTAAGACGAGGGAAATCATTTCTAAATTTTCTTTCATCGTCTTAATGGACTAGGTGGGGGAAATCATTTCTGAATTTCCTTTCACCACCTATCTTAGTATTTACTTTTAAAACACGAAGATGGGAGCAATCAGTTTATATCAGGGCTGAGATCTGTGTAATATTTTTTATCAGAGGTCTGTCAACTTATTTTGATTACTCGGTATCAACCTTCCTTTGACCCCCACAAGACCTTCGTTTCTAGGGAGACAGGGGAGAATAATAAATTTTTTAAGGGACATCTTGTTCAAGCAAGCTTTGATTTTTTCGACGTTGTTGAAAAACCTAGGAAAGTTAGGATGGCTATAAACGTTCCTTGGCTTAGTAGAAGATTAAGTAGTTGTGAAGACCAGCTTTCTTATTAGGATCTGTTTTGAAATCCCTAAGGTTTAAAACTAAAAACTTTTATTCCTTCACAAAGACTCGGGAATATAGTGACTCACTGATAGTTAGGCCCAAAGATAGACAAAAAACAAGGCAGCAATTCAATGGATTAATATACAAAAGGTAACCACAGTTCGGGACTGATTTTCGAATATATTTAGGAACAAAAATTATGACTGACTGTTTTAGGTTTAATGTATTCATTCAAATTATTTTATTTGAAGATTATGAAACTAAAAATATTCTTGTTATCTAACCCATTACATTGCAAATTTGAAAAATGTTACCTTAGTTTGCTTAAACAGCCTCTTATGACCTGTGTATTTAGAAAGCTCACCTCTATCTTTTCTTTTCACTTTCTCTATGAGCTTATGAAATATCTTAAGTATCATCTGTTTTATGTTGTTCTATTTCCAACACCGACCTGCACCTTAATTTTTTGAGCTAGTTTTGTCTGCAGCTGGATTCCTGTAAAAACAAATACAAATTTCATTGAAAGTGTGTTGAGAGTTTAGGAATGAAAACCAAAAATTAATATTACATGTTTGAAAAAAATTATTTATTTAAAAATATATATACATTTTTTTTATTTTTTTTTAAATCGATGACTGTCACATCATGTAGTGCTTTAGATACCGCCCATTGATCGGGGCGCTGAGAAATTCTCCATCAATGTTTTCCATAAGAAAGGAATTCTTTCCTTCTGGAGCCGAGACCCTGAATGGTCCATACCAAAGGTGATCAAATTTGCCATGCTTTGCTGCTTCTTCCCTCCTCGTATCCCATCTTAATACTAAATCGCCTGGGAGGAATTCTTTGTTCTTTGCCTTGATGTCGAATAATGCTTTCATGTCGTCCTGGTATTTCTGCATTTTCTCATCAACCTCCACTCTGTGTTGTTGAACCTCGATCAGCTGGTTAATTCTCCCGGTTACATGATTGGGTTCTTCGTTCTGATCCTGCCATAATTTCATCACTGGCAACGCTAAGTTTATAGGACGAACCGCCTCAGTCCCATAGACCATCTGAAACGGCGAAATGTCGATAGATATTTTGGTGCTGATGCAGTTTGCCCACAACGTGTATTTCAAATGCACATGCCAGGACCTTTTGTTTTCATTCAGTACTTTTTTTATTATGTTTACCAGCCTCTTGTTAGATGATTCGGCCATCCCATTTCCCTGAGGCTAATAAGTAGTGGAATGGCCGAGAACGATACTGTACTTCTGGCAGAAATTGATCATAGCCATGGATTTGAAGGCCTGGGCATTGTCGGTAACAATCTTTCGGGAACACCTGAATCTCGACAAGATGTTATCTTCCAAGAAGTCGATCACCACTGAGTCTGTTTCCCTTTTGGTTGGAATTGCTTCCACCCACTTTGTAAAATAATCTATGGCTGTTAAGATCCACCTATGCTGAGCACTAGAATGGGGATTAATTTCCCCTATGAAGTCTAATCCCCATTGTTGAAATGGGGCTTCAGTTTTGACTAGAACGACTGGTAGTGCAGGGATTTTCTGCTTACCAGCGAATATTTGACATGAGTAACAGGCACGTACTTTGGCATTGACGTCCGAAAATAGTTTTGGCCAATAGTATCCGGCCCTAAGGATCTTGTAGGCTGTGGCTCTCCACGCATGGTGTCCTCCACAGATTCCTTCATGAAATTCTTCTATAACCCGTGGAGTTTTCGACTCAACCAAATAGACTAGTAAGAACCCAAGTGGATCCTTCCAATATAGTTGATTTTTAGAGATGCAATATTTTACAGCATGGAGTTTTAAAGTTCTTCATTTGGTTGGTGTTAGTTCATCTAGACATTTCAATTTTAATAAATACAAAACTATATCTTTATACCATCCTGACGACATGAATTTTTCTTCAACCTTGCTTGGATGTGTCTGGTCATCCGGCTCTTGCAAATGTGTGTCTTTGTCTTCCCCTTGTAGGAAATTGATGTCAAGAGCTTTAAGGTTCGACTCAGCCAAGAGTTTGGCCAGACCCTGCCCCTTTATCAATTTAGTAGGCTTGACTTCCAGATCAAATTCTTGTATTTTAGCGAGCCAGCGCCCTCGTTTTCCATCACTATCTGGCTGTACCAATATATCTTTCACAGCACTGGTTGGTACGTACACGATAATTTTTGAATGTAGAACGTAAGTTCTGAAATCTTTAAGTTCTTTCACCATCGCGTACGCCTATTTTTCTATTATATCATATTTTATTTCGGCGTCTCTAAGGCTCTTGCTAAAAAATGCGATCGGGCGTTCAAAGCCTTCCTCATCTTTTTGTAGCAACACCGCGGCGATAGTATGTTCAGAAGCGAACGAGAAGATGAGGAAATCTTTCAAGTAATCTAGGCTTACTAACACAGGTGCTTCACTGATGACTTTTTTAATATGCTCAAACAATGCTTTAGCCTCGGTCGTCCAATTTACTCTGCTATCCTTTTTCATCATTCCTGTGATCAATTTGACAATCTCAGCAAAATTTGGTATAAATCTTTGTAAAAAATTTATTGTTCCCAAGAAAGATTGAATTTCTTTTAAGTTCCTAGGAATCCTAATAGTTTGTATTGCTTCAATCCTCTTAGGATCGATCCTGATCCCATCTTTAGATACCATATGCCCCAGAAGCTTACCTTCCTGCATAGCGAAATGTGATTTCTTGGGTTTCAAAGATAGGCCATACCTGCAGCATTTTTCGAAAGTCTGTTTTAAATGGATCAAATGTTCTTCATCGGTTTTAGAAAAAACCGTTAAATCATCAAGGTAGATTACTAAGAATTTGTTTCTTTCTCCGACGAAAGCGATGTCTATAGCGCGCTGGAATGTAGCCCCTGCATTCATCAAACCAAAAGGCATTTTATCATACATGAATGTACCCCATGGTGTGGTGAAAGAGGTTTTTTCTCTGTCTAGCTC
>JASDQU010507995.1:0-16249 GCA_032191745.1 Picea mariana
GAATATAGCATCGTTATAGAACTTTTCTGTAGTGCTATCTCACATGGTATTCAATCTTTATAGGTTCACCTGGATTACCAGTTAGTAGTATGTTAGTTGAATGACAGTTACTGCATGCGTGATCCTACTTTACTCCGACGATTCCTATGGGTACGTATTTTAGAACGACAGATTGATTTTATTACTTATTATTACATACCTAGGAGTTCTAATTATGTATCTGATGCTTATGATAATTTCCTTTTAGATTGGAATTTGTCACATAACTAAAGCAAAGAAAACCATCTCATCAATGTACACATTGTAATATAAGTAAAGCCGAAGATCCCTATTTTATATATATTTAAAAAAATATGGTGTTTATACTACAAAATTGGAGCTAACACCCTCAATACACATATACATCTGATAATACAAGATAAACGACATCTACGCCTGTGGAACCGGATGTGTGTCATGATAAAAAACTGTGACATTTGAGAGATGTTGAAAGAGTCTCACCCAAGCTATGGGAAGAACAACCACTTGTTGTTGCATGGCCTCCGATATATCCTGTACTTGAACCATCAGAATCCTATGATTCAAATGAGATAGGTTTCCCTGCACATTTTGAAGGACTCTCTCTACTTCTCCTTCCATTGCCTCATCTCCCCGGTGCCTCTGACGATGTCAAGGAATCTCGTCTGGCCATCGTGGACCCACGTATTTGTCACACAAGTTTCTAGTGAGTACTTAATCATCATCCAAAAATATATTTTTTTACTATACAAAAATACAAAAAAATGAAATATTTAAAATCATTTGACATACCTATGTCCTCATAGGCGGTCCCTGGTGGCAGTGGCATGTCAAGGTCCCCTCTAAAGTCGGTCCTTGCATAGGGGTAGTCATCCAGATCAATGACCTTTCACCTCCACCAGTAGAATAAATCCTCGTTGTAGGGTGTGGGCACCCTACCTCGCCCCTGTCGTCTCACTACCTTGGTCCACCATGCCATGGCTAGATCGCGAGGTCCTCTCGGAAGAATATCGACTCTAGTTCCCAAACCTCCAACCTGATCGAATAAAAAATTGCATAAGATAGAGGCAAACTCAAAGTTCATCTTGCTACTCTGTTTGCACTCTGTCAACTAGCTCTTCATATTAGCCAGTAGTGATGTACACAAGTCATATATTGTGGGTGTCAAGAACTCTACCACATAGAACACAAGCGACCTCGATGTGTGGTGCAACAAGGTCAATCCTATGATCCTAGTCAACACGAGGACAACAATCTTGAGGTTGAGATTGTTTATCGCTCAGATGGGGAGTTGACTCCCCACTTTCAGGGTCCCTGCTACACAATGAGCGTCTATGTACTCCTCTATCTCCATATCGCTCCTAGCTCCTTGGGATTTGGGGTTCACCACCTCACCCAGGCACAATAACCCAGTCAAAAAGTATATATCCTAGACTTCAATCCTCAATGGTTTCCCATCGAGGTTGAATCTCTCACTGTCAGGATCCCAGAAATCCATAAGCATCTCAAGCAACCTCACATGGGACCTCTTCCCTTTGAGTGCCCAAAATTTATATAAGCCACATATTTTCAAGGCCTTGGGCCCTCAAATATTTTCCCATAGAAACATCTACCTCCTCCTACTCCCTTTCCCTCCATTCTAGCACCATCCTACCAAAGAAAAGTCAAATTTTGAGTTAGAAACCATAGAAATCATTGATTATGGACTTGTACGCGAGCTATTGCATTTACAGTCATGTATAGGGCTGAGTGTTATCACTCTCTAAATTCCCAGAGGTTGTTATGAGGCAAGAAGAAACTTATCATAGGTAACCTTAACCAATCGCTTCGAAACTGGAAGCTATCCCTACTAGTTTTAGAGAGGGATCTCTCTCTGAGTTCTAGGTTTGTTTGAGTGTTCAAAGATTTTAGGCTAGTTAGAAAGAATATAACCGTGTTGTTCATATTGTTTTTGAATGAAGTCGCTGAATATAAATTACACTTCCATTGGGCTATGAGTTTTTCTTTTAAAAGATAGAAGTTAAATACAATGTTACAAGACTCGTTTCACAGAGCGAGATGGTGCTAATGATGGATTCTTTAGAAATAAAAATGGTGTATTGCTGAAAAGATGAGATATCAGTTAAAACAAAAAAGCATTTAAGAATTTATTTTCTATACCATCAAAGGAAAAACATTTAAATCTATAAAAGATTAAGAATAGAGTACATAATGGTAAATTCTGCAACTTTAAATTCTTTTAAAGATTAGATTTTAGAAAGACAATATGATAACTAAGAAAGAAAAAACTTGTACACAAACAGAGGGAACTTCACCAACAATGGACACACATGAATCCTGTGAAACTTCTCTTTGTATTACTGGAATAACTTCTTGATAAAAATTACAACAACTAGAGATTGCTCTGGCGTAAATATCAACAACCCCTCCTACTTCTAAGTGAGAAATATTTATAATAAAAGTTACAATGAACCTGTCATTAATGATCAGGACATGAAAGAGTCTAAGTCTAACTAACTAATCTAACAAGATGCAGAAATGTAGTAACCGATGATGATGTGTTTAATCTCTCATGTTGATTTCGGGGAAGACCGTTGTTGAGTCATTCAGATGAACTCAACTGTGATGGACACTAAGATGGATGCTGAGATGGATGATGATATGGATAATGTGTTTCCTTTACTCAATCAAATTGCACAACTCATCCAATATTTGTGTTCTTGGGATGGTAATTTTCAATAACCAATGATAAACTTCTTCCATCTCGGTGTATTTAGAAAAAGTCGGCTTGATGATGAAGACATACTTGATCTCATGCTGAATGCTGAGGTCATGCTGCAGAGTCTCCAAGAATTATTTTTCCATGATTCTTCCCTGTATCCCTGAAAACTTGGAACTGTCTTTGGCCACGGTGGCGATCCTTTGCTTGTAATCGGACAGAGTCATTAGTTTATCATTTAGGACACTTAGATCAGGAAGACCCTTTTTTTGTAAGGCTTAAATCTTGCTAAAAAATCTTTGAACTCCAATGTCCATGTTCTGAGCCTTTTCGTCCAACTGTAACATCAATCCCCTTTTAGTCAATACTCTTTTTACCTCGAGGATAGTCTCTGTTCTATCTTCGACTTTCAATTCTTCCAGCTCTTCTTTGGTTTTGGAGTTCAGAAACTTCNGTTTATCATTTAGGACACTTAGATCAGGAAGACCCTTTTTTTGTAAGGCTTAAATCTTGCTAAAAAATCTTTGAACTCCAATGTCCATGTTCTGAGCCTTTTCGTCCAACTGTAACATCAATCCCCTTTTAGTCAATACTCTTTTTACCTCGAGGATAGTCTCTGTTTTGTCTTCGACTTTCAATTCTTCCATCTCTTCTTTGGTTTTGGAGTTCAGAAACTTCATGATCTCATTGGCCTCTAAGGGCATCTCACCTAGCTCTATGTTTATCTTGTCAATGGCTTGCCTACTCTTTAACACCATATCATGTTGCTCGAACATGATTTGCACCATGGGACAAATTTCATTTATGGATTTTGCAATATCTGTCCATATGTTTTCCTTAGCCTTTGCTAATGTCTTACCTATCATTGTTTGTTTCTGGAGCTGTTGTATTTCCTGCTTAAGCTTATCTGTTGCCTATCTCTCAACATTATATCTCGTTTGGAAATAGGATTTGAGTTCCTAGATATTTTCAACCTCCCTTTTCAACATATTAATCTCTGTCTCTTGCAAATTCATTTCCTCCATGGACTTTGCTAGCTCAACATTTTTTTCCAGTGTTGTTAATGGGGTTGCTGATGGAATTTGTGCTATAGTGGTTGTTGGAACTGCTGTTGTACTTACTTCTGCAATGGGAACTGCACTCAATAAAATGACTTCCATTGGTGTCATTTGTTCCTTTTCTTTCAATAATTTTTCCAACTCTATCTCCATTTCTCTAAGCTACGTGTTCTGCTGCATGATAAGATTCAACAATTCTTCTTTCTCGTTTTCGGCTTCAACTACCTCTTTAGCTTGTGAATCCTCTATTTTTTGCAATTTCAATTTTTTTCTTAAAGATGAAATGTCAACATTCTTTTTCTTCAACATTTCCTCTACTTCTTTAACATTCTAGGTATCATACCCAATCTTGAGCACCAACTCCTCTAAGCATTTTATTCTATTATCCTTTGCAAAAGAGGATATCTTTTCCAACTTCAATTGGGTTTGGACATTGCTTAAAGATGCCTATAACTTAGTTGTGGTAGAGGAAGCATGTGCTAATGTGGAGAAGACCATTTCTCTAGTCTATCTATGAAAATCCATCTGGTCAGTTGGATGGACCTGTTTAGTGTCAAAAAAACTAGTTGACCTCTTGTAGTTAGTGATCTCTTTGGGGTGAGGCACCTGTTCTTGCAGGAATTCCAGATGCATTCTTCATTTCTCTATATCAAAGGCTAACAATAGTCTGTATTGTTTCGTGGAGGTTTGCTTCCAAAACTGGGAGTAGGTGCTATTAGTTAGCATCTGGTTCTTCTTTTTAATCATATCATATTTGTCAAAGATGCTTACAGGTGCAAATCCCTGTGGAGTTTAGGTGGTCACAGCTATTTCTATCTGCTTCTTCAAAGAAGAAGAATTTGACACCACCTGCTCTCTTCTCTCAATCACTGTGGCAGAGTAGGGATCTCCCTCACCAGAAATGTGAGTAGCATGAGTGGTTTTGGGTTTCTTGTTGTATACCTAAAATTCTTCTGTTGATACCTCACTGATTGAAGGTGAATCATCCTTTCTTGGAATTTTTTCCTTGGGTATCTAAGGAGTAGCAGTTGGTGAGATATATACTGAAAGAGATTCATGTGGCTCTGTATCTACCAGAGTATTTACTTCCCATTCTATCTGGTTCACATATTTTTCGATTTCTGGCTTGAGGGTGTGGGCATAGGGTGAAATTTTGTTCTTGGACCTCATATATGCAATGATCCCATTGGGGTTATATATCCAAATAAAACTAGTGTTGAATTTCATCTCCTTCAATAATTTGTCTGTCTATTCCCCAGCAGCTCAACTGTTGTAGATAAATGGGCCTATTTGTCATTTGATCCTCATCTGCTGTTTTTTCTTCAGAGACAAAAAATGGATGTCATCTGAGTTTATCATCTAATGAATATATTCCAGTGCGAATATTCAAACAAGCACATACTTTGGCAACTTGTATGGAGCTAGTTCGCACCCATACACCCTAATTTTTGTGTGATTCTGGTATAGAAACCAATCTCCAGTCTTTGCCAGATCTGAAAGGTGTAGAACTCTTTGAATTTCTTCATTTATTATTGGCTTAGGTATTCCATTAAGCATGCCCACAACTGGATGATAAAACAATTCAATGAATTGTTTAAAAGTGAACTCAGTGGAGTTTCTCCTGAGAAATGACATCCATAATGTGATTTCTTGAGGTTTTTCTTCCATTCCATCTTGTGCATTGAGAAAGAGAACCTATCCTCCTGAAAAAAGATGAACATGTAAGCCAGGATGGATGAGTACAGGAACATTCTCTCTATGGCGAATTATGAAAACTGCTCATGAATGTTCTTCGCCAGGAAAGTGTTGTAGTTGAACTGAGTGGTGGATTTTTCCTCGGTAGAGAAAATGGACAGAAAACCCAATATAGGCTCATCCACCCATGCGTCTAAAAAATAACCAAGCAGATAGCAGAGTGATGAAATAACTTGGTTTCCCTTTTCTGAGAACAGGGAGGAAGGATAGGGGGGATTTGATTTGGGGAACTGAGCATCCTGTGGGAAGAAAAGTTCAAATATATGGGCTCTTTGAGGAAAAGATAATTTCTGGTATAACTCTGTTATGATTTTGAGATTGAAAGGGGAGGCAGATTCATTTCTGAGTATCTGCATCATCTGATCAATGGCCTTTGACATGATGAAGAACATAGATTTTCCTGATGACGAGACTATGGCTCTCTAGTCGGGAAGGTAATGAGCCTGGAATTTGAGGGAAAATTTAGGGAAATGATGGACCTGGGGGAAATTATATAAAGGAAGATTGGATTCCCAGAGCCCGATTTCGTCACTCTGATATAAGAAAGTGTCTTTGAGCCATGACTACAATGCCATGAAGTCAACTTTGCACCTGGTTTCTGATATCAGATGATCTTTTTCAGCCAATGGGATCTTGTCGAGGTTGAAAGAGGTGGGAGGAAAGGATTTTCCCCGACTTCTTCTTTCTTGTATTTTGGCGCTATTGTTGTGAAGAGTACCTACAATTTCAAACAAAATGTTAGTGGTGATGGTTGTGGCTGGATGAGGCATTGTAGAGGAGAAGGAAAATGAATCTCTTGATACGCAGGGAATGTGAATGGAATGGGAGATGACCAAAATGTGGTTGAATTTGAGTGGACAGGTATCCATTTGGGCGAACAAGGACAGGTCAGATGGACAATGGGTATGTGTCTAGTCTTGAATGGCCAACAAGTCATTTAAAGCATGAGAGTGCAGGATGAAGGATGTTTGAAGTGTACCTCTGGTCGATGTGTGTGTTGGTGATTGGAAGGAAAACGAGAAAGATATGACCTGTAATGGTTAGATGGATGGGACAAGTTGACGGCGTCGTGATGTGGAACTTGCATAGGGTGGTGGTGAATTGTAACACTGATAGGTAGTAAATGTTTGGAGAGGGGGAGTTTGGATGCAATGAGATGATGTCGTGTTGGGATGGGGCCCACCTAGATTTGTTTCATTCCATACCCCCCACCTTCAGTTAAAGGTAGAACAGTTGGGGGGGGTCCAGGATTCCTTGCTGATCGCTGATCTGGGTGAAGCTAGATTAACCATTGATCTAGGTGTGTCGTTTAACATCATGTCGGACCCCCCTCCCCTCCATTAAAAGAAGAATGTTCGGGGGGTCCAGAATATTCTGTGGACCATCTGATTGCGCGCTGGTGGGATGGATGTAGATCTGAGCACACATCTTAAACATATTTTCGGACCCCCCCCCCACCATTAAAAGTCGAATGATCAGGGGGGGGGGAGGTCCGAAATCTTTTTAGAGCTGTAGATCTGGGTGCTCACTGCTCAGTTGTAGATCTAGGCCCAATATTTAATTTTCCAGGGCACGATTTAACATATGGCACGGGACTTAGGTTTAATGAATTTTTATGGGTTCTGCACACTGCTTCTTCTGCTCTTAATCACCATGGGGTTAGAAAAACACTTCATCATCCAAAGTCTTTCATTTTTCATCAATCATCATACATATTTATTGAAAAGAAGTTGTTTAACCTATGTCCTAGCCTACATCATTTTCACCTTTAGCCCAACTTAGACTATTGGACTAAGAAAATACTTCTACCGAGGGGTTATTTGACCAAGATTAGGTTGTTTGGTAAAATTTATTTACTAACTAACCTATCATCTTGACTAAGATTAAACAATTTAGTCAAGCTTATTCACTAATCCTATCAACATCAATTCAAAAGGACTTGTCCATGCTTAGATTGTATGGATCAAGCCATTGTTATTGCATGGGGATTTATTTAATTTCTTTTATTCCCTCTTTTATTCTTTTCTCACTTTCTTTCTTTTTCTTTGTTTTCTTTTTTATTTCATTTTCTTTTTTTCTTTCTTTTCAGGATGTAGTAATCTCTGCAAATAAAAAACACTAAAGGATACACAAATACAATCAATAGTTGATCCTATAAATTATAGGGTTATAATAGCGACTCCACCTAGGGATGGTATCCTCCTTGCGAGATGCCAAGAATCATGTTTCTTGGTGTCTTGAAAAATTTTCTCTAGAGTTTCTTTTACTATCTGACTTGCTTTATTCCAGAAAAGTTGATGACATCTTCAGTGTCTTAGGGCCTTCTCTGTAGGCTTCAAACATCTGAACAAAAACACCTACACCTAAAAGACTTATAAAAGAAATGATATATACAATGGAATGGAATGGTGATTTCTCTACTGAGGTGGCAAGTAATGCTTCAACATCCTGGCATTTATGGGTCCCCCTGGAAGATCTGATCCGTCATGATTAGCAAGTAGAAAAACATTGTTTCCTCTGAAGGCCTGAATGGTGTAAGAGATATCGAACTTTCCATGTTTACCTTTATCTTAATTTATGGAGTCCCACCTCAAAAGTAGATCACCCAATTCAAATTTATTCTCTTTGGTTCTCTTGTCATAAATATTTTTAATATTTTTCTGGATCACTTGAGTTATGTTGTAAACTTCTTCTCTGGATTACATTAGGTGGATCATTTGATTTATTCTTTTCTTGATATTTTTTGGTTCTTCTTGTGTTTCCTGCAATAGTTTGATGACCAGAACTCCTAATGAAAGGGGAAAAACTACTTCAATGCCATACACCAATTGGTATGGAGACATACCAATCGATCTTTTGGTGCTAATCCTGTCAGCCCAGAGCGTGAAAACCAACTTATTATGCCACAATTTCTTGTTTTCCTACAATGTCTTTCTGAGGATGTTCACTAGACTTTTGTTAGAAGACTCAGCTAGCCCATTTCCCTGTGGATAATAAGTTGTCGAGTGTCCCAAAGTAATATGATATTGATTACAAAAATCTATGAGCCTTTTGGATCTAAAATCTGATGCATTATCAGTTATAATTTTTCTGGGGCATCCAAAACGAGACAAAATGTTAGTTTCTAAAAACTTGATGATGATAGAGTCGGTATCTTGCCTGCATGGTACAACCTCGATCCACTTGGTGAAGTAGTCTGTGGCTATGAGGATCCATTTATGTTGGCCCTAAGAGGGAGGATGTATTTCACCAATGAAGTCTAGGCCCCACTACTGGAAAGGATATTCAATAGAGATGGGTTTCATTGGGAGTGGCAGAAGCTTCCTTTTCCCTTCAAAAATTTGACACTGGTGGCAAGAAGTAACCTTTTGGTGAACATCAGCAAACAGAGTAGGCCAGTAAAATCCATCTCTCAGAATATTGTTAGTTTTCGTCTTCCAACTCAGGTGCCCACCATAGTCTCCTGCATGGAAATCTTGAAGAACTTTGTCATCTTCATCTTTTAACAAGCAATTAAGAAAGATACCACCAGGATATTTCCAATAAAGATTGTCTTCCATAATACAAAATTTCAATGCTTTCAATTTAATAAATCTAGCTTTGGTCTTACTCAAACCTGGAGGAGCCTGTAAATTGTGGAGTACGAAAATGAGGTCTGTGTACCAAGGGGAATTTAAGAATGCCTCTTTTATGTTTGGAGTCGCCTACTCTTCCGGTCCATCTACTGCAGCCAAAAAGTTAATATCAAAAGCATGGAAATTAGACTTAACCATTAGTTTGGCCAAACCCTGTCCTTTGATCAGTTTAGTAGGTTTTATCTCAATGTCATATTCCAGAATCATCGTAATCCATTTTCCTCTTCTTCCATCCAGATTATCCTGGGTCAGAATATCTTTAACCATTATGTTTGGGACATATGCAATTGTGTCAGAATGGAGAATATAGACCCTAAAATATTTTATGGCCTTTACCATGGCAAAGTCTTGTTTCTCCATAATATCATAATTCAACGCTGCATCTCTTAAAGCTTTGCTGAAGAAGGCTATGGGTTGCTCATACCCTTCACTATTTTTCTACAACAATACTACTGCTATAGTGTGCTCAGATGTGAAAGAGAAAACGAAAAAGTCTTTGGTATAGTCTGGGCTAACCAGAACTAGATCTTGGGTGAGAGCATGTTTCACTTGCTCAAATGACTATTTGGACTCGGCATTCCATTTGATTTTTGTGTCCTTTTCCAACATATTGGTAATATTCCTGAGAAGCTCGACCAAGTTTGGTATGAATCTTCTAAGGAAATTTATTTTGCCAATGAAAGATTGCAATTATTTGATGTTCCTAGGGTGTTCCACCTTCTGGATAGCTTCTATCCTGCTCGGATCTATTTTAATTCCGTCTTTTGAGATTATGTGTCCCAACAGTTTACCTTCCTCTAACCTAAAAAGGATTTTCTTAGGATTTAATGAAATCCCAAATTTCCTGCACTTCTCAAACACACATCTAAGGTGGAGAAAATGTTCTTCATCAGATTTGGAGTAAACAGTTGCATCATCCAGATAAATGACTATAAATTTCCCAATCTCATCTACAAAGGCAATATCCATTGCTCTTTGGAAAGTAGCTCCAACGTTCATTAGACTGAAAGGCATCTTCACATACATGAAGGTACCCCAGGGTGTGGTAAAAGTTGTCTTCTCTTGATCTTTTGGGTGCACCGAGACTTGGTTGTAACTAGAGAAACCGTCCAGTAAGGAGATCCTATTAGATCCTACCACACTTTGTAAAATATGGTCCATTTTGGGTAAAGGGTAATTATATTTGAGGGAAACTTTGTTCAGATTTTTGAAATCTATACAGAGCCTGGTCTCACCAGTTTTCTTCTTGGTTGTAACTAGATTGCAAACCCATTTGGAAAACCTCAAGGGAACTATAATCTTGGCATCATACATCTTCTTGATTTCTTTCTCTATCAGGGAAAGCAACTTGGGATTAATTCTCCTAAGTTTTTGTCTGAAAGGATTATTTTCTTCTTTTATGGGAATCCGGTGTTGTATGATTCTTGTGTCATAGGATTTTAAGTCCTCGTAGCCCCAAGCGAAAACATCTATATATTCCTTAAAAAGTTCAATGTATTTGCTTTTTTTCTCTAATGGTAGTGATTTAGATAGTTTTATCATTTTGGGGTTTTCTTCTGTTCCTATGTTACAGTCTTCAACCTCTTTACTGCTAGCTTCAATTTTCAGTTTTTTGGCTACATCGTTAAAATCAAACAAGTCTTCCAACAGAACTAAACCTCTAGGTAACACATTATTTTTCATCTGCAGGATATCAGAATCTACATCATTTTCATTGATTTCTTCAGCATCTATTGTATTTACACTACCATTCTCAAAAATAGATTTATTTACAACTTCTTCATCTTGTTCTAAATCTATGTTCGTACATTCAAAATCATTTTTACATTGTAGGGAATCTTCAATTTGATCGTCATTTCCAAATACCTGCCAATATTTGATGTTATCAAGAATGGTGGGTCTACATTTCACCTCCACTGTGTACTTGTGAGTGGGACAAAGAGGGATTTTACAGGTAGCTGCTGACATGGCAAGACCGTTTGCGAATATATTTTGTCCTCTAGGCATCGGCTGCAAATCAACCTCAGTAAAGCATTGGAGAGCATCCAAAACAACGTTTCTATAGGCTCTAAGCCTGGGATGTTTTGCTACATACTCACCTTTGATTTTCTTGATAATTAATTCATAATCACCCCTTACCATTATCTACTTAGCACCAACTTTCTTCAATAATTTTAGGCCGAGCATTAAAGCCTCGTACTCGACTATGTTGTTAGTACATTGAAAGTTCAGTTTATAGGAATGATTCTCGAAGTACTTTGATCTGTGGTTATGCATCCACACTATGGCTCTAGCTCCTTCTTTACTCATAGTGCCATCGAAGTCCATGCTCTAGAAGTTTGATGGTAGTTCCTCATTTTCTTCAACCATGGGGTTTCTTACTTTGATAGTAGCTTTATCATTCTTTGGGTCAGGAGCATCATCTTCCAGTTGTGCGGTTTGTTCTTCAAAGTCACCATCGTTGTATAGGATAAAAGAATCCATATCAAAGTGTCCAGAGTATAGTGGGTAATTATGTGGCTTTTCTTGTCTACTGACCATATACTTCATCAGTGTTTCTCTGTAAAGTCTTCTCTATTGACCAAAAACTGGAATGGTGGCGTAGGACATATCTAGTTGCAAGGTTCCTCTCAATTTAGCTCCCTATGAACTTGATAACAACATACAATACTTGGGGGGAATTTCTACTACGACGATGTCCATCACCAAACTTTTTGCCAGGATTTGAGCCAATGTGATGCACAGATCTTTAATAATGCCTATACATTTAACTTTGCTGGAGTCGAAAGAATGCAAATCTTTGTAGGGTCTGGTGACCTTGAGTTCCAAATTTTCCATCATGGCTTTGGTAATTAGGTTGTGAGAGGCACTTGAATCTAGCATAGCATTGTGTAATATCAGATCGTGGAAGTTTGGGCTGATGTAAAAAGGAGCCACAATGCCATTATCAGTTTGACCATCAACTTCAGGGCTGAACAGGAGCTCGGGTCAATCATTGGCAAGGTTTACTGTGTCAGAGTGGTGTACATATCCAACATCCAAGGCTTTGGTACCTACATCAGGTTTGATTCTTAAATATTTCATCACCTGAGACCTATAAGCATTCTTATTCATCAACTCAGATAAGGGAATAGGAATCTTCAATTTTGCTAGTTCCCCTTCGAGGATGAAAGGAACGATGGTTTTGTTTAAACTCTGCAATTTTGATTTATCGATAGAAACTCTATGGACAGGTGCACCTATTTGAATGGTTGATGAAACTTCTATTCGACTTGTTCTCTTAAGGATTTCTGAAGTTGTTTACGTAAGAGATCCAGCGTCATTCCGCTCAGGGGTTTTTTTGGGAAGGTTTTCTGAGGTTTTCTTGGTTTCAGCAGCCTTCTTTGGAGAGTTCTCATTAGCCTTATTTCTTCTCAGGTTATACTTCCTATGAACCTCCATTATAGTGTTCTCAAAGGCTTGCTATTCTATTTTCTCAGCTTCCTCATTTACCTCTATTTGTGACAGGAGAAATATTTCATGTTCATCCTCGATGAGAAAAATAGATTCATGATCATGATCATGACCACCCATTAGATTTACATGAGTATCATCAAACTGCTCAATTACTTCCTCCCCATCATCAGCATAGATTTCCTGGAGAGGTGGTCTAATCTTCTGATCAGGTCCCTGTTGTTCCCGTTCATCCCTAGGATCTCTTTGTGTAATCTAGGGTGGATTTCTCCTAAAGTTCAGGTTTCTGATTTGAGGGGCAACTTGGTTCTCCCTAGGTGGGTTCCTGTCAGTTATGGTGAGTCTCTCCATCATTTTATCCATAGCTTTGACTAGAGAATCTAATTTGGCATCAGATAAGGAAGTAGAAGATTATTCCTTGATGGTGACCCTCTTTTCTGTTCTCTACCTGGCCCTTCTGGCCAAAAGATTTGCTTCTACACTGACGACAATTTTTTGCATGTCTTCCAGAGTTGTTGCATTTCTTTCCCTTAATTGATACAACATGTTAGCATCAAAACCATCAGGGAAGTTTATTAATGCCAAACCTCGTGGTAGTTTAATTTCAGTCGGGATAACATTATATAGATTTTTGAAATGAGTATAGTAATCCTGCACTGTCTCTCCTTGGTTCCTTCTGATGTTATCATACTCTGACAAAATTTGGAGAGGATTTTTCTTTACCTCCCACCGATATAGGAAAGTCCAATGGAAAACAATAATGTTAGTAATGGTAGCAACACATAAAGTTTTGAACCACTTTTTAACATCTCTAGTTAGACTTTGTGCGAATAATATCATCTGCACATCAGTGTCATCTACTTCTTGCAGGTCAAAGTAATCATTCATTTTTTCAACATGTTGTTGAGCATTCAAGGGTCGGTACTATTGAACTATGGAAGTCTAGTTTGATAATCTTGGGGAATGCCATGTAAAGGAGAAACCAATACCAATAGAGCATATCTTTTCTCCATGATAGGTGGAGGAGGCTGAACAACAACTTGTGTGACAGGAGAGGAAATTCCTGAAGATATAGAGGACGAAGGACTTGGAGGAATGGAGTGACCTGGTGTAATTTTAGCAGAAACTACAGCGATGGTTGAAGCAGGAAGTTCAACGGACTGCTGAAGATAGAGTTTGTCTAAATCCTGACCAGGATTTGGGACTAGATATTCAAGCTTATCAGTCTTGGAGTGATAATGTTTCTCAACTTCAGCTCTAGGAGAAAGTATCTCAGGGGTCCTGGGTTGAAAAATGGTTTCGTCTAAGAACATTTCACTGATAAAAATATCAGATTTTGTCCTGAAAAAACTTGTTCGAAAGGGTATCTTAGACTCAAGGTCTAGAATAACAACTAAATTTTATGGAATGGAAAAATACCTCGGAAGCAGGACGTTACACCTCGAAATTTTTGCAGTTCTTTTCTTCCTGAGTAGTCTTTCGGGATTATCTATTACTTTTGTGGGTTCTGGGTCAGGATGAGATCTAGTAGAAATTCTTTTGGGAGCCAAAACTGTTGATTTTATTCTACCTTAAGAGATTTTGGTTATTTATGCACAAACTTTAACAACCTCTGAACATTATTTCTAGGTAAAGATTAGGGTTTGAGTTTTTTTCAGAAATAAAGTCGTCTTTGTTCTAGGGGAAAGAAAACAAGGGGTGGAAAGTTTGTTTTAGTTCGTCCCCAATGGAGTCGCCATTTATGTTATCACTCTGTAAATTCCCCGAGGTTGTTATGAGGCAAGAAGAAAATTATTAGAGGTAACCTTAACCAACCGCTTCGAAACTGGAAGCTAGCCCTACAAGTTTCAGAGAGGGATCTCTCTATGAGTTCTAAGTTTGTTTGAGTGTTCAAAGATTTTAGGCTAGTTAGAAAGAATATAACCGTGTTGTTCATATCATTTTTGAATGAAGTGGTTGAATATCAATTACGCTTCCATTGGGCTATGGGGTCTTCTTTTAAAAGATAGAATTTAAAGACAACGTTAAAAGATTCGTTTCACAGGGAAAGATGGTGCTAATGATGGATTCTTTAGAAATAAAAATGGTGTATTGCTGAAAAGATGAGATACCAGTTAAAACAAAAAAACATTTAAGAATT
Source organism: Picea mariana (assembly GCA_032191745.1). NCBI lineage: Eukaryota > Viridiplantae > Streptophyta > Pinopsida > Pinales > Pinaceae > Picea > Picea mariana. The sequence continues at coordinate 14,779 of JASDQU010507995.1, forward strand.
TCTTTGTTATAACATCAGAGGAAAAACATTTAAATTTTTAAAACATTAAGAATAGAGTACACAATGGTAAATTATGCAACTTTAACTTCTTTTAAAGATTAGATTTTAGAAAGACAATATGATAAATGAGAAAGAAAAAACTTGTATGTAGATAGAGGGAACTTCACCAACAATGGACATGCAGGAATCCTGTGAAACTTCTCTTTGTATTACTGGAATAACTTCTTGATAAAAATTATAACAACTAAAGATTTCTCGGGTGTAAAGATCAACAACCCCTCCTACTTCTGAGTGAGAAATATTTATAATAAAAGTTACAATGACCCTGTCATTAATGATCAGGACGTGAAAGAGTCTGATTCTAGCTAACTAATCTAACAAGATGCATAAATGTAGTAATCGATGATGATGTGTTGAATCTCTCATGCTGATTTCGAGGAAGACTATTGTTGAGTCATTCGGATGACCTCAACTATGCTGGACACTAAGTTGGACACTGAGATGGATGCTGAGATGGATGAGGCATTGCCTTTACTCAATCAAATCACACAGCTCATCCAATCTATGTGTTCTTGGGATGGTAATTTTCAATAACCAGCAGTAAAATTCATCCATCTCGGTGTATTTAGCAAAATTTGGCTTGATGATGAAGACATACTTGATCTCGTGCTGAATGTTGAGGTCATGCTATAGAGTCTCCAAGAATACTTTTCCCATGATACTGCCCTGTATCCCTGAAAACTTGGAACTGTCTTTGGCCACAGTGGTGATCCTTTTCTTGTAATCAGACAAAGTCATTATTTTATCATTTAGGACACGTAGATCAGGAAGACCCTTTTTTTGTACGACTTCAATCTTGCTAAAAAATCTTTGAACTCCAATCTCCATGTTCTGAGCCTTTTCCTCCAACTGTAACATCAATCCCCTTTTAGTCAATACTCTTTTTACCTCGAGGATAGTCTCTGTTCTGTCTTCGATTTTCAATTCTTCCAGCTCTTCTTTGGTTTTGGAGTACAGAAACTTGATGATCTCATTGGCCGCTGAGGGCATCTCACCTAGCTCTGTTTTTATCCTGTCAATGGCTTGCCTACTCTTTAACACCAGATCATGTTGCTCGAACATGATTTGCACCATGGGCCAAATTTCATTTATGAATTTTGCAATATCTGTCCATATGTTTTCCATAGCCTTTGCTAATGTCTTGCCTGCCACTGTTTATTTCTAGAGCTGTTGTATTTCCTTCTTAAGCTTCTCTTATGCTTGTTTCTCAACATTATATCTTGTTTGCAAAGAGGATTTGAGTTCTTGGATATTTTCAACCTCCCTTTTCAACCTATTACTCTCTGTCTCTTGCAAATTCATTTCATCCATGGACTTTGCTAGCTCCACAGTTTTTTCCAGTGCTGTTAATGGGGCTGTTGATGGAATTTCTGCTATAGTGGTTCTTGGAACTGCTGTTGTACTTACTTCT
>JASDQU010507995.1:44787-70822 GCA_032191745.1 Picea mariana
CGAGGAATTTCTCTCTTCCAATACTTTATATCATTTTCATGGATTTGTTTCAATGACAACCATCTACATGAGATCCTGACACAAAAAAAAACATGTTTCAACACAAGTACATAATATAATATATTACATTACATTACAAGTAAAGCACGTGTCATTAATTACAACAATAATTTGAAAGAACATTTTGCATATAAATCACAACTACGTCTTACCTCATGTATTTTCCAAGATCATATATAACTTGTTTGACGTTGTTGTCAAATTCGTTTGGGAGAGATAGCGGTAGAACATATTGTAACAACAAAATGAATCGTTATTTGCTTCGACCAAAGTAGACAAACAAAAATAAAAGAAATAAAAGATATATAAGGCCAATATATATAAATATGTATACCAAAATTATTACCTTAATGAAGGTATGCCAATCATGTGCTTTTACCCCACCAAATTCACCTTTCTTAGTTAAGATATTTTTTATGTTTGAAGAAAAACCCATGGGAAATTTAATTCTTTGAATGACCTCTTTTACATCATTGCTTTGTTGCTCTGTTAATAACCATGGAAGGTTATTTCGGTCTAGTACTCTATCTAATCTATTTGAATATCGGATCACACTTCGCATTGCATGATTGGATTCCTAAATGTCAGTATAAATTTTGACAATATTGTCTTTGTCCCTCCTACCATCTATGATTCGCCATAACGTTTCAGTCACATTCTTCCTGATATGCATTGTATCAAACAAATGAGCTATTTTTAGCTCCTCATAGTAGGGAAACCTCATGAATTAAGAGGGATAAGATTTCATTCCTCGTGGAAGCCCATTATTAATACCTTCATGATGATTGTGGCCTTCATGAAGCATAAAAGTAATCATAAAAATAATTATCAAATACGGTAAAATAAATTCAATGATTAAAATAAACATTCAAAACATTACATGATCTACAATACATTATGAAATTTAGTACCTTGATGATTTCTATTATATTCCAACCTCCATATGTGAGGTGTCATTCTTTGTGGTTTTAAACCAGTCTCTTCTTTCCCATTGAAAATATGTTTTTCAGTACTACGATACCTATGGTTCTTAGGAAGAAGGTGACTATACTCATCAAACACCATCCTTCCTAAACTTTTTGAATGACGATACTTCATCTTAGGGCCACAAACTGGACATACAAATTTACCCTTTGTTTGAAGACCTGCAACAAATGGATTAATGTCAATTATACGATGAGATTATTTAAAAAGTAAACATGCACCATGATAACATTAAAATATTATATAGTATTAAAGAGAAATATTAGAATGCTTATACATAGCACAAAAATGTTTTAGTCCAGGGGCATCATGAATTGTCCATAAAAGTATTCCACGGAATTTAAATTTCTTCTCCCCGATTGGTTTACATATGTCATACATTGTGATGCCATCCCATAACTTTAGTAGCTTGTCGATAAGAGGCTCGATATATACATTCATATCTTTAACCTGATACTTACCTAATATTTGTTTGGAATTACACATAATTACTAAAGGAATGATATCATGTAATATATATAATTAAATAAATAAACAAAAGATATTATGCAAAAATTGAAACAAATGAAAACGTTAAATTCAAAAAATTAATGTAAACAAATACCTGGAACAATCATTGTCAACATTATGCCCTCCCTCTTTATTGACATCCAAGGAGGAATGTTATTGTTGATAACAAAAATAGGCCACACTAAGTAAATAGACCTAAGCTCTCCGAATGGATTAACATCGTCATCTTCCAATGAAAGCCTAACATTACGAGGTTCATCTTTGAAATATGCCCATTTTTCCTCAATTTCCCTAAATGAAGAACCATCGGCAGGTATTCAAAGAACACCATATCCACTTCTGTTACGTGCATGGTAATCCATAAATTGTGCTATGCTTTCACACCTGAACAATCGCTGCAAACGTGGAATTATGGGAATATGAAGAAGAACCTTTTGAGGCACCCTTTTTGTTACTTAATCGATTCGATATCTACTGATAAGACATTGTGGACATTCGGTTTTCGAAGTATGTTGTCCATAATACATAATATGGTCATTAGGACATGCATCTATAGTTTGATAATCCATTCCAATGTCTTTCGTAATGGCATGCAAACCTTGATATGTGCAAGGTAAAATATTTGACGATGGCAACAAAAATTCACCTAACAATCTACAACATAACAAACAACTAGTTAATGTAAGAATATTAATCGTAAAAATTTCATTCTTATTTTACATATTAATTAACACTAAAAACAAATAAAAAAAATCAACATTTATGTATAGTATGAGATGAAACATATTACATACCTTAGTATCTGTGTCATACAAGTCTTTGACAAATTACTCATAACCTTTAAGTTCACTAGCAACAATGTAGCGGAGAGAAGATTTTCTCTTGATTCTTCATAAAGTCATTTATTTGCCTTTTCTAATAGAGGTGCATCATAAATACCAGCATTTTCCCCATCCTCATCCAGCTGTGAAAATAAATCTTGGATCATTTGATTTGTCCCATCATCTTCTTCCATGGGATCATTAACTTGATTTGTTCCATCATCTTCTTCAATGAGATCCTCATTTTCTTGGTCATGATGATGTTCCTCATCTTGTACAACATCATTTCTACTAATACTTGGTGCAATATTCTACGGAAAGTTAGAGGGAAACTCTAACTTTATAATTACAAACAATCATTAACAATTAGTGTATACTATAACAAACATTCAAACAATATATATACATATATATAATTTTATATAAAATTGACAAAATAAAAAAAGATAATGAATATATAGCTAATTACCACGGGACGATATTCATTTGATTCACCATCAATGTGACCATATTTCCTACAATGCTTTGTAGTTGTTGCTATTAAAATTCTTACGGGATGTCTGAGGCAACATTTTTTACAAGGGAAATAACATCTACCATCACTCTTTTCACCCGCTTTACTTTTTTCCCCACCTCTAATAACATTATGTGACATTCTTCCACACAAAAATACCCTTTTGGAACCGTCGCTATAGAAAGATTGTCGTAACATCTTTAAATCATCAAATATTTATAGCACAATTTTAGGTCACTATCGTCGCAATTACGATGGTAGTGACCTAAAAATATTTATTTTTTTACCTTTTTATTTTAGGTCATTTTTAATGGTCAATTTTATGGTTAAGTAATATGTCACTCTTGCGACAGACAAAGTATAGTCGTCGCTTGTGTGACGAACATTGACCATAATAATTTGGTCAAACTACCTGTGTCAAGATTGCGATGAATATGGGGTGGATTTAAAAAACTTAAACTTTTTCTCTTGCATGTTGCGATGAAAGAGTACTTTCTTCGCAAGTGGTCGTTGCAAAATTTTCAATATGTAGTAGTGTAAAGACGGTCCTAATAAAAATCATCATCCTGAACACCATTCCAAGCCATAGGAAAAGAAGGGTCATGGGAAGATGAAGAAGGACACTGGAAAATGGTGTGATTTCCACAAAATCCTCTGGCACAACACCGATGAATGTCACTCAAAATAGTCATTGGTGGTCGAGATCAAAGAAAAGGATCCAAACTCTAATTTAGAATGTGATTCTAAAAATACTGGTAAGCGACATATCTTTGACGCTAAACTCACTGTTATTGTCACAATCACAACAATTCAACCAAAAGAAACAATAGATCCTGAAGATGGGGAGAACCTTTTTCATTCAGAGATGTGGGGGAAGGGGACCCCACTGAATTTTATTGTTGATAGTGGAACCTAGAATAACCTCAACTCAGCAAGGGTCATCAAACAGTTGGTATTGTCGACAACACCACACCCGCAACCATACAACGTCGGGTGGCTTCGCCAGGGATGAGATATTCGTGTTAGCCAGTTGTTTTGATTGTTATACAACATCCAACCCTTCAAGGATGAGGTATTATGTAATGTTTCCCCACTGTATTTTTGTGATGTTCTCTTTGGTTGACCATATATGTGGAAGCGCCATACTGTTTATGAGACTCAACTCCCTCATTTCATTGTTACTTTGGGGGGTCATATTTACAGAATACTAGAGGTAGTTCCAACTATTGTCCCACCTAAATAGTTATGCAAGGTAGTATCTCATAGTACAAAATTCATCTTCTTCCTAATCAATTCAAAAGGTGAACAAAAGGATACTGCAACCACTAGAGGCTCACCCCAAGCACCTTCTATCCAACAAAAGCAGGTCAAAAATGTTGCAGCAAAGAAAAAAAATTCCTTCTGCACAAAGTCCTCTCATGCAGCTCAACTAGTTGAAAATACTCAGCCCCACCAACAACAAGTTCTTGATGACCTTCCAAAAACCAAGCAGCGCGACATCTCCAGCAAGGCAAGCAGCTCACCAAGATTCAGATTCAACAAATGCTTCCCCCTCTCCCCCGGGAACTCAGCGCAATGGAGACCATTTCTTCCTAAGGAGGGAGGATTGATCTAGGTGGATATTGGTGGCGACGCACCTATTCCACTGGCTCGAAAAAGAGTTTTCCACCTTGATAGTTTTTTGGCAGTTTTTCGGGTTCCAAACTTTTGGGGTCGTTTTAAGGCCCTAAACGACGTTTTTTGGGGATTTGGGGCCTAGATGATTGCCAAATCCACTTACCTAACCTATTCAAAAATTGTTATTCTTGGTTAGACCTTTCCAACGGTGTATCGAGAGCCCCAAATGGAGATCGTATGCAAAAGTTACGCCCTCGGAAAGTTGACGTATCAACTACCCCCATCGGGGCCTGCAAACCTTTTGGCTTTTCATCTTCTGGGGTTAGCGTTTTTTATTTTACTTATGTTAAAATGGCCTTTGGAGCCTCATTGTAACAATAATATTCTTGCGAATGCGAGTATCTATCACATCTGTTCTTAGAGATAACATGCCACCATTCTAGTGAGTCTTTCACTATGTATTTTTACAGTCTTTGTACATTTTCGTTCATTAATAGAAAATTATGTATTACTATATCACTGTGTTTATGCTTTCATATATGTTACATTTAGGTTATATTATTGGATATATGTGATATCTCCATGCATTTCTTTATTATATATCTACTCTCATTTTGTACCGAAAATAATCTGGATCACTGGTATCAGAGCAGGCTGCTCTTGATCATTTTTCATTGCATGTCCCTGAGGAGGTATGAGTATATAAAGTTGGGTCTCAAGATTTTCTCTCTTGAGGAAAATCACTCTCGCACGCCCAAGAAAAAATCCATGGTGGAGGAAAATAAAAATAAAGGAGTAAAATATTCTATACATCTGTTGTTTGAGACAACTCTCACATGGCAGAGAGAAGAAATGATGGATAATTTTTCCCACATCCTTCAACACGTGTCGATAGTAGTAGGCACATTTTCATCAAGAGACCAGTTGGAGGAACCTCTCCTTTCAAGGTACAATTCAAATTTGATATTCCTATATTTGAAGGTCTGATAGATGCATATGCCCTAGACAAATGGTTAAATTTGTTAGAAGGTTATCTCTTTGTTCACAATTTTTTTGACAGAGAAAAGATCACCTTCGCACTCCTTAAGGCTCTCCCCCATGTCAAAAATTGGTGGGAAACTTACTAGGAGAGTAGTTCCATGGAGGATTCTAGAATATATGGGGCCGAGCCCACTTGGGAATTTTTTGTGGATGTGGTAAAGGAACAATATTACCCTGTTGGAAACTATGAGGACCAGTACATGATATGGACCGCACTACGGAAAGAAATGGGCCAAGCAGTTCTAGAGTTCATCAATGCCTTCAATACCTTGTGCACCAAGCTGGGTATCGAAGACTCCAAACAAAATTTGTTTTTTAAATACCGTGGGGATCTACACAAATACATCCAAACTGAAATTGATTTTCTAGACATCTCATCACTCGGTTCTACTTATCGATATATTGTTAAAATCGAGAAGATGTTTAAGAAAAAAAACAAATAAGAGTTTGTGTTTGAAAATCCACAAAAACCAGTGTATGATAAAGATGGCCCTAACAAACATCATCATCCCAAAAACCATTCCAAGCCACAGGAAAGGAAGGGTCACGAGAAGAAGAAGAAGGACACTGGAAATTAGTGTGATTTCCACAAAATACCCTGGCACAACACCAATGAATGTCGCTAAAAATAGTCATTAGCGTCCAAGATCAAATACAAGAAGTTGAATCGTGATTCATAATATTATTATGAAAATAATGGTAAAAGATAGATCATCGATTCCGACCCCAATGCTATTGTCACGACCGCAAAAATTCAACTAGAAGAACTAACAGATCCTGAAGAGGGGGAGTGCATTTTTCATTCATAGATGTGGGTGAAGGGGACCCCGCTTCATTTTATTGTTGATAGCTGAAGACAGAAGAACCTCATCTCAACAGAGGTCATCAAACAATTGGGATTGTCAACAACACCAGACCTGTAGCCATACAACATCAGGTGGCTTCTCTAGGGAAGAGATCTTCGTGTCAGCTAGCAGAGTCGATTGTCATTAGACATCCAACCCTTCAAGGATTAGGTATTATTTGATGTTTCCCCAATGGATATCTGTGATTTTCTCTTGGGCCAACCATATATGTGGAAGTTCCATGTTGTTTATGAATCTCGACCCCATAGTGTCATTGTTACTTTTGGGGGTCATCTTTATAGAATAGTAGAGATAGTTCCAACTATTGTTCCACCTAAATAATGCTGCAAGGTAGTGTCTCATAATAAAAAATTTAGCTTCTTCACAACTTGTTCAAAATATGAACAAAAGGAGACTGCAACCACTACAGCCTCGCCCCAAGCACCTTCTATCCAACAAAAGCAGGTCGACAAGGTTGCAACAAAGCACAAAGATTCCTTATGCACATATTCCTCTCATGTAGCTCGATTGGTTAAACAAACTCAGACTCTCCAACAACAAGTTTGTTGCAGCCTTCCAAAATCCAAGCAACGCAACGTCTTCAACAAGGAAAGTAGCTCACCAAGATTCAAATTAAACAAAGGCTTCCCCCTCTCCCCCGGGAACTCAACGCAATGGAGACCATTTCTTCCTAAAGAGGGAGGATTGATCTAGGTGGATATCGGTGGCCACCCACCTATTCCACTAGGTCAAAAAAGAGTTTTCCACCTTAGCATTTGTTCGTCAGTTTTTCGGGTTCCAAACTTTTGGGGCCGTTTTGAGGCCCTAAACGACATTTTTTTGGGATTTGGGGCCCAAGTGAGTGCCAAATGTTTTTACTTTGATTAGTCGAAAATCCTTCTTCTTGGTTATACCTTTCCAATGGTGTATCGAGTGCCCCAAATGGACATCGTATGAAAAATTTACGCCCTCGGTAAGTTGACATATCAACTATCCCCATAAGGGCCCACAAACTTTTTGGATTTTCATCTTCCAGGGTTAGGGTTTTGGATTTTACTTATGTTAAAAATTCCTTTGGAGCCTCATTGTAACAATCATATTCTTTCGAATGTGATTATCCATCACATCTCTTCTCAGAGATTAGTTGCCACCATTCTAGCGAGTCTTTCACTCTATATTTTTATAGTCTTTGTACAATTTTTCTCATTAATAGAAAATTGTGTATTTTTTGTGTCTATGTGTTTATGTTTGCATCTCTGATACATTTATGTTATATTATTGGATTTTTGTGATATCTCTGTGCATTTATTTATTATATATCCACTCTCGTTTCGTACCAAAAATAATCCACATCAGTGGTATTAGAGCAGGATGTTCTTGATCGTTTTTGAGTGCATGTCCCCGATGAGGTTTGAGTATAGAAATTTAGGTCTCAATATTTTCTCTCTTTATGAAAATCTCTATCACACGCCCAATAAAACCTCCATGGAAGAAGAAAATAAAAAGGATGAAGAAAAAGATTATATTCATTTATTGCTTGAGGAAGCTCTCATGCGACAAAGAGACAAAATTATGGATGATTTTTCCCACATCCTTCAACATCTACCGATAGAAGTAAGCCCATATTCATCAATCAACCACTTTGGAGGCCCCTTTCCTTTCATGGTACAAGTCAATTTTGATATTCCTATATTTCAAGGTCATATAGATGTGGATTCCATAGAAAAATGGTTAAATTTGTTAAAAGTTTATTTCTTTGTTCATAATTTTTCCGACAGATAAAAGATCACCTTCGCACTCCTTAAGGCTCTCCCCCATGTCAAACATTGGTGGGAAACTTACTGAGAGAAAATTTTGACAGAGGAGTCTGGAATATATGGAGTCGATCCCACTTGGAAGTTTTTTGTGGATGTGGTAAAGGAACAGTATTACCCTATTGGAAACTATGAGGAAAAAAACATGAGATGGACCACACTGCGGAAAGAAAGGGGTAGAGTTGTTTCTGAGTTCACCAATACCTTCCATACCTTGCACACTAAGATGGGTATCAAAGAATCCAAATGAAATTTGGTTCTGAAATACCGTGAGCATTTACATAGATCCATCCAAATTGAAATGGATTTTCTGGACATCTCATCACTTGGTTCTTCTTATTGATATGTTATTAAATTTGATTAGAAGTTTAAGCACCAGAACAAATGGGAGTTCAGTTCTACAAATCTGCAACAACCAAAGTATGATAAAGACGACCCTAACAAACATCATCATCCTGAAAACTAGTCCAAGCCATAGGAAAATAATGGTCACGGGAAGACGAAGAAGGACACTGGAAAATGATGCGATTTCCACAAAATCCCCTGGCACAATACTGATGAATGTCACTCAAAACAGTCATTGGTGGTCGAGATCAAGGACAAGGATTCGAGCCTTGATTCAGAATCTGATGATGAAAATACTAGTAAAAGACAGATGATCAACACTAGCCCCACTGCTATTGTTGCGACCGCAACAATTCAATCAAAAGAACCAACAGATGTTGAAGAGGGGGAGCACCTTTTTCATTTACATATGTGGGTGAAGGGGACCCTATTGCATTTTATTGCTGATAGCAGAAGCCAGAAGAAAATTATTTCAACAGAGGCCATCAAACAGTTGGGATTGTCGACAACACCACACCCGCAACCATACAACATCAGGTGGCTTCACTAGGGATGAGATCTTCGTTTCAACCAACAGTGTCAATTGTCATATGGCATCCATCCCTTCAAGGATGAGGTATTATGTGATGTTTCCCCACTAGATGTTTGTGATGTTCTCTTGGGCTAGCCATATATGTGGAAGCACCATGTTTTTTATGAGTCTCGACCCCATAATGTCATTGTTACTTTGGGGGTTCATATTTACAAAATACCAGAGGTAGTTCCAACTATTGTCCCACCTAAATAGTTCCACAAGGTAGTATTTCATACTACAAAATTTAACTTCTTCACAATTAGTTCAAAAGGTGAACAAAAGGACACTGCAACCACTACAACCTCGCCTCAAGCACCTTCTATCCAATAGAAGTAGGTCGAAAATGTTGCAACAAAGAAAAAAGATTCCTTATACACACAGTCATCTCGTGTATCTCAACTGGTTGAATAGACTTAGCCTCAACAACAACAGGTTCGTGAAAACCTCCCACAAACCAAGCAGCGCGACATCTCTAGCAAGTAAAGAATCTCACCAAGATTCAGATTCATCAAATGCTCCCCCCTCTACCCTGAGAACTCAACGCAATGGAGACCATTTCTTACTAAGGAGGGAGGATATATCTAGGTGGATATCAGTGGCCAACCACCTATTCCATTGGCTCGAAAAATAGTTTTCCACCTTGGCATTTTTTCAGTATTTTTTCGGGTTCCAAACTTTCGGGTCCGTTTTGACGCCCTAAACGATGTTTTTTGGGGATTTGGCGTCTAAGTGACTACTAAGTACATGTACCTATTCTAGTCTAAAATCGTTCTTCTCGGTTAGACATTTCCAACGGTGTATTGGGCACCATAAACGAAGATCTTATGAAAACGTTACACTCTTAGTAAATTGACTTATCAACTATCCCCATAGGGGCTCACAAACCTTTTTGATTTTCATCTTCCAGGGTTAGGGTTTTTTATTTTACTTATGTTAAAAAGGAATTTGGAACCTCATTGTAAAAATCATCTTCTTGCAAATTCAAGTATCCATCACATCTCTTCTTAGATATAAGTTTCCACCATTCCAACGAGTCTTTCACTCCGTATTTTTACAGTCTTTGTACATTTTCTCTTATTAATAGAAAATTGTGAATTACTGTATATCTGTGTTTATATTTGAATCTCTGATACATTTCTGTTATATTATTAGATATCTATGATATCTCTGTTCTTTTATTTATTATATATCCTCTCTCATTTCGTACCGAAAATAATCCAAATCAATGGTATTAGAGAAGGATGCTCTTGATCGTTTTTCATTGGATGTGCCCAATGAGGTCTGAGTATATAAAGTTGGGTCTCAAGCTTGTCTCTCTTGAGGAACATCTCTCTTGCACACCCCAGAAACCCTCCATGGTGAAAGAAAATAAAAAGGATGGAGCAAGATATTCTAATCATTTGTTGCTTGAGCAAGCTCTCACGGGATAGAGAGACGAAATGATGGAGAATTTTTCCCACATCCTTCAATGATTTCCAATAGAAGCAGGTGCATCTTCATCAAGTGACCACTTTGGAGGCATGTCGGCTTTCAAGGTACAAGTTGATTTTGATACTCCTACATTTGAAGGTCAGATAGATGTGAATGCCCTAGACAAATGGTTAAATTTGTTAGAAGGTTATTTCTCTATTCATAATTTTAATGAAAGAGAAAAGATCACCTTCGCACTTATTAAGGCTCTCCTCCATGTCAAACATTGGTGGGAAAATTATTGGGAGAAAATTTCCACAAAAGAGTCTAGAATGTATGGGGCCGAGCCCACTTGGTATTATTTTGTGCATGTGGTAAAGGAACATTATTACCTTGTTGGCAACTATGAGGACCAATACATGAGATGGACCACACTACGTCAATAAAGGGGCCAAGAAGTTCCATAGTTCACCAATACCTTCCATACCTTGTGGACCAATCTGGGTGTCAAAGACTCCGAACAACATTTGGTTCTGAAACACCATGGGGCTCTGCACAGATACATCCAAACCAAAATGGATTTTTTGGACATATCACAACTCAGTTCTTCTTATCACTATGTTGTTAAAATTGATCAAAAGTTTAAGCACCAGAACAAATGGGATTTCAGGTCTGTAAATCCGCAACAACCAAAGTATGATAAATACAGCCCTAACAAACATCATCATCCTAAAAACTAGTCCAAGCCACAGGAAAAGAAGGGTCACGAGAAGAAGAAGGACACTGAAAAATGGTGCGATTTCCACAAAACACCCTGGCACAAAACCGATGAATGTCACTCAAAATAGTAATTGGTGGCTGAGATGAAAGACAATGAGATGAAACTTGATTCATAATATGATTCTAAAAATAATGGTAAAAGACAGATTATCGATGCCAACCCCACTGCTATTATCACGACCGCAAAAATTCAACCGAAAGAACCAATAGATTCTGAAGAGGGGGAGCACCTTTTTCATTCATATATGTGGGTGAAGGGGACCCTGCTACATTTTATTGTTGATACTGGAGGCCAAAAGAACCTCATCTCACCAAGGGTAGTCAAACAGTTGGGATTTTCGACAACACCACACCCGCAACCATACAACATCAGGTGGCTTCGCCAAGGATGAGATCTTCGTGTCAACCAACAGTGTCGATTTTCTTATGACATCCAACCCTTCGAGGATGAGGAATTATGTGATGTTTCCCCACTCAATGTCTATGATGTTCTCTTGGACTAGCCAAATATGTGGAAGAACCATGATTTTTATGAGACGTGACCCCGTAGTTTCATTGGTACTTTTGGGTCTCATCTTTATAGAATACCAGAGGTAGTTCCAACTATTGTCCCACCTAAATTGTGCCACAAGGTAGTATCTGATACTACAAAATTCAGCTTCGTCACAATTTATTCAAAAGGTGAACAAAAGGACACTGCAACCACTACAACCTCGCCCTAAGAAACTTCTATCCAATAGAAGTAGGTAGACAAGGTTGCAGAAAAGCACAAATATTAATTCTTCACATATTACTCTCATGTAGCCAGATTGGTTGAACAGAATCAACCTTGCCAACAAAAATTTTGTGACATCCTTCCACAAACCAAGCAACACGACATCTCCAGCAAGGCAAGTAACTCACCAAGATTCAGATTCAGCAAACACCTCTCCCTCTCCTTCAGGAACTCAAAAAAATGGAGACCATTTCTTCCTAAGGAGGGAGGATTGATCTAGGTGTATATTGGTGGCTACCCACCTATTCCACTGGCTTGAAAAAGAGTTTTCCACCTTGGAAGAGTTTCAATAGTTTTTCGGGTTCCAAACTTCTCGGGTCGTTTTGAGGCCCCAAACGACAGTTTTTGGGGATTTTGGGCCTAAGATAATTTTGAGACACACACCAAGGCTAGTCAAAAATCATTCTTCTCAGTTATACCTTTCGAACGGTGTATCGTGCACCCCAAACAGAGATCATATGCAAAAGTTACGCCCTCGGGAAGTTGACGTATCAACTACCCCCATCGGGGCCCATAAACCTTTTGAATTTTCATCTTCTGGGGTTAGGGTTTTGGATTTTAATTATGTTAAAAATTCCTTTGGAGCCTCATTGTAACAATCCTCCTCTTTTAAATGCGAGTAGCCATCACATTGCTTCTTAGAGATAAGATGCCACCATTCTAGCCAATCTTTCACTCCATATTTTTATAGTCTTTGTAAATTTTCACTAATTAATAGAAAATTGTGTATTACTGTATCTCTGTGTTTATGTTTTCATATATGATAAATTTATGTTATATTATTGGATATCCATGATATTTCTGTGCATTTATTTATTATATATCTGCTCTCATTTCGTATCAAAAATAATATGGAGCAGTGGTATCCCAACAAGCTACTCTTGATCGTTTCTTAGTGCATGTCCCCGACGAGGTCCGAGTATAGACAGTTGGGTCTTGAGCTTGTCTCTCTTGAGGAAAATTTCTGTCACATTCCAAAGAAACCCTCCATGGAGGAAGAAAATAAAAAGGAGAGAGAAAAATATTATATTCATCTGTTGCTTGAGTAATCTCTCACGTGATAGAGAGATGAAATGATGGAGAATTTTTCCCACATCCTTCAACACTTGTCGATAGCAACAAGTGCATATTAAACAAGCGACCACTTTGGAGGCACCTCGCCTTTCAAGGTACAAGTCAATTTTGATATTCCTATATTTGAAGGTTAGATAAATGAGGATGCCCTAGACAAATGGTTAAATTTGTTAGAAGGTTATTTATCTATTCACAGTTTTTCTGACAGAGAAAATATCACCTTCACACTCCTTCAGGCTCTCTCCCATGTCAAACATTGGTGGAAAAATTACCGGGAGCAAAGTTCCACAAAGGATTCTGGAATATATGGGGTCGAGCCCACTTGGGATTTTTTTGTGGATGTAGTAAAGAAACAATATTACCCTGTTGGAAACTATGAGGACCAGTACATGAGATGGACCACACTACGGCAAGAAAGGGGCCAAGTAGTTCCAGATTTCACCAATACCTTCCATAACTTGTGCACCAAGTTGGGTATCAAAGACTTCGAACGACATTTGGTTTTTAAATATCGTGGGGTTATACACAGATACATCCAAACTAAAATGGATTTTTTGGAGATCTCATCACTCAGTTATGCTTATCGATATGTTTTTAAAATAAAGAAGAAGTTTAAGGACCAGAACAAACGGGATTTCGGGTCTGAAAATCCACAAAAACCAAAGTATGATCAAGATGTCCCTAACAAACATCATCATCCTAAAAACTAGTCCAAGCCACAGGAAAAGAAGGGTCATGGGAAGACGAAGGACACTAGAAATTGGTGCGATTTCCAAAAAATCCCCTAGCACAAAACCAATGAATGTCGCTCAAAAAAACATTGGTGGCCGATATCTAAGTCAATGAGCTGAATCCTGATTCAAAATCTAATTAGGAAAATACTGGTAAAAGACAGGTCATCGATGTCGACCCCATTGCTATTGTCATGACTGCAACAACTCAAATAGAAGAACCATCAAATCCTGAAGAGGGGGGGTGCATTTTTCATTCACATATGTGGGTGAAGGGGACCTCACTATATTTTATTGTTGATAGAGGAATATAGAAGAACCTCATCTCAACAAAGGTTTTCAAATAGTTTAGATTGTTGATAACACCACACCTGCAACCATACAACATCGAGTGGCTTCACTAGGGATGAGATCTCTATGTTTTCCAGCAATTTTGATTGTCATACGACATCCATCCCTTGAAGGATGAAGTATTATGTGACGTTTCCCAAATGGTTGTCTTTGATGTTCTCTTGGGCCAGCCATATATGTGGAAGTGTCGGGTTATTTATGAGTCTCAACCCTGTAGTGTCATTGTTACTTTGGGGGGTCATCTTTAAAAAGTACCAGAGGTAGTTCCAACTATTTTCCCACCTAAACAATGTTGCAAGGTATTATCTCATACTACAAAATTGAGCTTCTTCACAATCTGTTCAAAACATGAACATAAGGACACTGCAACCACTACAGCCTCTCCCCAAGAACCTTCTATCGAACATAAGAAGGTCGAAAAGGTTACAACAAAGAACAATGATTCATTTTGCACACATTCCTCTCATGTAGCTTGACTGGTTGAACATACTCAGCTTTGCCAACAACAGGTTCGTGACAGCCTTCCACAAACCAAGCAGCACGACCTCTCCTGCAAGGAAAGCAACTCACCAAGATTCAGATTTAGCAAATGCTACCCTCTCTCCCCCAAGAACTCAATGCAATGGATACCATTACTTCCTAAGGAGGGAGATTTATCTAGGTGGATATTGGTTCCCACCCATATATCCCACTAGCTTGAAAAAGAGTTTTCCACGTTGGTAGTTTTTCGACAGTTTTTCAGGTTCCAAACTTTCGGGTTCATTTTAAGGCCCTAAATGACCTTTTTTCGGGATTTCGGGCCCATGTGACTACCAAATTGTCTTACCTGGGATAGTAAAAAATCATTCTTCTTGATTATACCTTTCCAACGATCTATCAATGACCCCAAATGGAGATCATATGAAAAAGTTACGCCCTCCATATTTTGACGTATCAACTACCCACATCGGGGCCCGCAAACCTTTTAGATTTTCATCTTTCGGGGTTAGTGTTTTGGATTTTACTTATGTTAAAAAGGCCATTGAAGCCTCATTCTAACAATCATATTCTTGTGAATGCGAGGTAGTCATCACATATCTTCTCAAAGATAAGTTGCCACCATTATAGTGAGTCTTTCACTTTGTATTTTTACAGTCTTTGTACATTTTTGCTCATTAATAGAAAATTGTGTATTACTATATCTCTGTGTTTATGTTTTCATCTCTGATACATTTTTGTTATATTATTGGATATCCATGATATCTCTGTGAATTTATTTATTATATATCTACTCTCATTTCATACTGAAAATAATCTGGATCAGTGGTATTAGAGCAGGTTGCTCTTGATCGTTTTTCAGTGCATTTCCCCGACGAGGTCCGAGTATAGAAAGTTGGGTCTCGAGATTGTATCACTTCAGGACAATCACTCTTTCATGCCCAATAAATCCTCCATGGCGAAAGAAAAGAAAAAGGATGAAGCAACATATTCTATTCATCTTTTGCTTGAGCAAGCTCTCACGTGACGGAGAGATGAAATGATGGAGAATTTTTCTTGCATCCTTCAATGCCTGTTGATAGAAGAAGGTGCATATTCATCAAGAGACCACTTTGTAGGAACCTTTCCTTTCAAGGTACAATTCAATTTTGATATTCCTATATTTTAAGGTCAAATAGATGCAGATGCCCTAGACAAATGGTTAAATTTGTTAGAAGGTTATTTCTTTGTTCACAATTTTTTCGACGGAGAAAATATCACCTTCTCACTCCTTAAGGATCCCCCCATGTCAAACATTGGTGAGAAACTTACTAGGAGAAAATTTCCATAGAGGAGTCATAAATATATGGGGTCGAGCCCACTTGGGATTTTTTTGTGGATGCGGTAAAGGAACAATATTACCCTGTTGGCAACTATAAGGACCAGTACATGAGATGGACCACATTGCGACAATAAAGGGGCCAAGAAGTTCCAGAGTTCATCGAAACTAAAATGGATTTTCTAGAAATCTCATCACTTGGTTTTTCTTATTGATATGTTGTTAAAATCGAGAAGAAGTTTAAGCACTAGAACAAATGGGATTTAGGGTTTGCAAATCCGCAACAACCAAAGTGTCATAAATGCGTCCCTAACAAACATCATCATCTCGAAACTAGTCCAAGCCATAGGAAAAGAAGGGTCACGCGAAGACAAAGAAGGACACTAGAAATTGGTGTGATTTCCATAAAATCCCATAGCACAACATATATGTGGAAGTGCCATGTTGTTTATGAGTCTCAACCACCTAGTTTAATTGTTACTTTGGGGGGTCATATTTACAAAATACTAGAGGTAGTTTCAACTATTGTCCCACCTAAATAGTGTCGCAAGGTAGTATCTCATACTACAAATTTTAGCTTCTTCATAATTTGTTCAAAAGGTGAACATAAGGACATGAAAACCACTAGAACTTTTCTCCAGGCACCTTCTATCCAATAAAACTAGGTCGACAAGCTTGCAACAAAGCACAAATATTCCTTCTGCACACAGTCCTCTCATCTAGCTTGACTGGTTGAACAGACTCAGCTTTGCAAACAACACATCTGTGACATCCTTCCACAAATCAAGAAGTATGTCATCTCCAAAAAGGCAGGTGTTGATGGGGCCTAAATCCCCTGATTCAACAGCAGGAACCAAACCCACCACCGAGGCCCAATTAGACTCTGCAACATTTGGAGTGGAATGGTTCTCCACATCTTGCAATCTGGCCAAATTATCAATGGGATTTGTGTTTTCTAGTGAAGGCTCTTCCTTCAATTAAGACAGTTCTTTTTCCATATTTCTCTTGGGTGGGGTTGGTATGAGAGATGAAAACCAGTATAAACCAACTTGACAAATAACAGGACAAAAGTTTTAACTAGTGGGAAGAGGTCGAGCTTGGGATAACCCGCTGCTCAAACACGCGAACAATTATTCTATGCCACAGGGCCTAGTACTAATACATTAACCAAATAATCATCCAACTACTATCTGAGAAAAACTAATTAATAGAAGAAAACACATACGTAATCAAGATCATGGTAAGCAAAATAATTCATCTACCATAAAATTCATCACATAACAACACAACGATTCATCTTCATCATTAAAGAAAAGAACATCAAGACATTGCACTAGATAAATTGACAATAGAATTAATTTCTCTTACTCATTTACCACATCATTCATGGAATAGGAAAGGAAGTAATTCTTCTCCAACTCCCATCACATACATCTGATGAAAATAGTTTTTGTTTGGTCCAAAAGGACTTCTCAATTCACAGTGGTCTCAAAATAATTATCAACAACCAAAAAGGAATAGTTCTTACAAAAACCATCGACCACTGATTAATAGGTCGATGTCTCTATTTATAATCTAAAATTAAAATGTAATTAATGGCTAAATACAATTTAGGCTAAACAAAAATTGCCACGTGGAGTGATCATCCAACAGTTTCTTTCAACAGTCCACCTGAGATGCCTCTTGAAAAGGGTGGCTTCTTTCATATTTAGACCAGTTGATAAACAAATATTCATAGGTTTGATCCCATGGGAACCTGTGTTTTTCCATAGGGGAAACATATACTCCTCTAATGTCTACTGCTTGTGCCTGGTATTTTACCAAACTGGAGTTCTGTTGTTGCAGCATGGCTCAAGCTTTGATCAGGTGACCTGCAAATTGTTACACTTGCCCTGGATTTGCATCGGTGACCTTTGCACACTCTTCGGCCCAAAGTGAGTCTTGTATGGAGTGTGTATTGAACACATCACTTGGGTTAGTGAATTAATCGGGGGTGTTGAATTCAAGGAGACTGAAATCTTTCATTACTTTATTAATTTTGCCCCAGTATTTCTGGCACTTGGCCCATTGCTTTTGGATTTCTCGGTGTGGGTCTTGGGTCATCTTCGCCCATTATTCGATGGATTTATTCATGTGGTTGAGACTACTTTTTCCAACCAGCTGAATGCCATGATTTTCCTTTTCTTGACCCTTCTGGACCGCCTCACTGTATTTGAGTCTCTTTACCACTAGTTGTGCCTTTTTGTGCCACTTTTCCATCTCTTTGCATGTTGTGAGTGCCATGAGAGTATCCTCCTGGAACTCAACTATGTTCTCAGTTAACATGTGCCTTTCCTTCTTGAACTCATTATAAACTCTATTGAACTCTTCCTTCAGATATACGGTGGTCTGTGTAGCTCCTTTATAGTATTTGACAACATGGCGCAGGTGTTCGAGCTCCTACCAGGTGTTAGCTAGTTCCTTTTCATCTTTCTTGGCTCTTTCCTGGGTGGCATATGAGAGGGCTTTTCCTACATCGATCAGTTCGAATGTGCAAGTGTCTGCAGTGATGATTAAGTTCTCTTTTGTGGTAACCATGATGGATTAATCCAAAGTGATACTTAACCTCTTCATGATCCTTTTAACAATGGCCTTCCTCTTTTGATCGTAGGAGATTGCATAGATGTTTGCTACTTCATCTACCATTTCTAGTATCTGTTGATCTCCCCATGAGAGATTGCTTCTTAAGCTACCCGCAGTGTATATCTGCTCAGGAGTGGGTCCTCGAATTTCTTCTCTCTATTTTATGGATCCGGCCTCTACTTTTCATTCATACAGGACTTGAATATTGGGTGATATGAAGGAATTAGATGCAGATTCATGGCTTACTTGCTCATTGGCCTTAGAACTGTTGATTTTCTTTTGTGGAGTTTCACCACTCGGTATTGCTTCTGCTTCTTGTCTATCGAACTCTCTTGTGTCAAGGCCACCTTTGGACCCTATTTCCATCTGTAAGGCTTTCTTGTCTTGGACCTCAGGCTTAGGAGAGGTGGTTTTCTCGGGACCTTTTTCCTCTTGGACTCACATTGGGGTGTCGTGAGCAGGTTCCAGATTCTCATCATCATTGTAAATATGTATAAGATTTCTCAACGGATTGGGCACTTGCGTCTCTATCAAGACCCAACCTCTCTCTGGTTAAGTTTTCCCTTCTTATGAAGGATCGATTGATGATGTTGCAGGTTCAGGGTTGCCTAAGCCATGGGCATTGTCAGGGACTGTGGACCCATGATCATTTGACTCTGTTGGGATACTCTGAACAATAGTTGAGGCTTCAGGTCCTATGAAAAGATACGGGTCATCCCGCATCTATTTCATCAGCAACTTGGTTTGCTGAAGCAACAACATACCCCTTTCTCATGCAGGTTGATGTTCTGGAAGATCTCTGATTTGTACCAGGGATTCCCGGTGAGTTCCCGCAGCTTCAATATCTTCCTCGGGATCACTTATTTCCTCATATAATTCATATGCAACTGATCCTCCTAGGTGTCGACTAACTTCTTGAACGGCCTACTCCATAAATGTTGCTTGTTCTTCGTGGCTCATAGCTCTAAACTTGGTTCCTCGAGGATCAACTCTCCTAGATGCCACCATATTCCAGTCCTGGGCATTTTCAATAAATATTTCATCTTCAAACTAGTCATGGGCATAGGGCCAATAAGATGATACCTGCGACACATGTTGTATAACCAATCACTTGGGATCGTGTTTACGAAATTGGCTAGTTTGGAACCTAAAATCCAATTGATCTAGACCGAGTTGTTTAGCATGCATGGTATCTTTAACCATACAGAATCCGATATGAAACCCATATAGTATGAAATATCGCTTCTTGTCTTTCACTAAAGTTGCATTGTATCCTTGCAGGATGGTTTGATAGCAAATTTACCCTAACACTAGTCGGTCAGGAACATAAATGGGTAATAAGTGGGGTGCCCCTGTCGTGTCAAAAACTGTGATGTAGGTTTCTTTTTCATCTAAATACCAGTGGCCAATTTTGGTTATAACCTTCTTTTCTTCATATGACAATATAGGGCATTCTTTTCTGAAGAGCAAGAAGTACGTGCCTACAATAAACTGATCGCAGATAACAATATAGGATTTCTTGTACCTGTTTTCCCATAGGATGTTGAAGTATACATGGACCGCGTGCTCCGAAGAGTGCCAATTCAGGTTCATCCCAGTGAAAGTGTTCCTGGCACAGATGATGTCCAGTAGATATGAGGCCATGTAGAAGGTGGGGGTATCTCCCTCCTTTAGCACTCGAGCCTATTTTATGCAGGTGCTCAACAGCTTGGAGATGATGGCACCCCAATTGAAGCATGTGTATGAAATGGTGACTATAAAAACCAGAGGCATCCAAGCCACTAAAAATCGGGAGAAGTCTTTCTCCCCATGTAACCTGCAAAGTAGAGACATGAGATATATGTATGGTTCTCTGAGATTAGTTGTTGGATACCAGCCAACAATCCGGTTTGTGAGTTTTTTATCTTCTCTCCATTAAGATGACATGATTTTGCTGGTATCATGTGACGCATAGAAACTCATGATGAAATCAGTGCTTAACTTTAGCTCAGAATCTTTGAGCCTATAGTAACTCTAAACCTCTGATGGAAGGAAGAAATGCATTCATCATTATCATCATTGATCAAACATTTTTGGGTGTCAGTGTGATCAATAATCCACTTCAAGAGCTCGATGCAAGGAAAGACTACAAACCGGCTTTCCACCATGTGTAGATAAGCTTTTTGAATATTGGGGAGGACTTCATCATCGAGTTTCCTTGTTTCGGGATCTCTGTGAGGGGTATATTCGAGGGGTTCTTCTTTCTTTATTTTCTTGAAAAATTCTTTCCAGTGAGGAAATGCCATCTTGGCTCCAATGATTTCTTCCCTATCTCCGAAAGATGGGGGCTAGACAAAAGTCTCCTTGGTGATTCTCTTAATGATAGACACTAGCCTGGGACCAAATTTTAATTGTCTCGCAGCTGATGGGGAGGAGCCTTCTCCTACTTATTATTCTTGCATCTTAGGGGCTCTCAGGGATTTCCTGGTGGAAGGATTCTTCGGAGGCATTGTCCCTGCAATTTAAAATATCATTTGAACATGCGTATAGAGAAACATTGGGTGTAGACATGTAACAATGAAATGCATGAAAACCATTTAGCATATACATACATGTAACGCTTGCTATGACAATTGCTTAATACTCACTTAACTTTGGGCATTTTCTTCCAGGTTGTTCGCTTCACTCTTTTGTTTGTTCTGGATTTCTTGCTACACATAATGGGGCCATGCACAATGACTCGAACAAGATATAACTAGAGAGGTACTATCAGTCATATAGATCAGTTAATACGAGTAATAAATGTAAATTCAAAATACATTACGCTCATATTTCTGCAAATAAACCTTAAATAGTTAACAGCGGAGGCATGGGAGAAGATACATTGTATCGATGCGTTTAATGGATCCTTTTGATTTGTGCACAAATTGGTAACTAATGAGTGATCTACGAATTAACTACCAGCTTTGAATGTGGCATGTCTGACACATACAGAGGTAAAACGTCTTGTTGCGTCACACCACTCTAGCGTAGAGATTGGGGATCCACTGTTTACTCCTTACCTCTGCGTAGTGTTCACTATTGCACTTTTTCTCTACCGAAACTGAATGGATCAGCCTTCGGTGAAATCCTTCCTGAGGTTGTTCGTGGGAAAGGAATTCTTTCATTGGTTGACGCTAATGAAGGTCGATACTCGACTACTTTGACTTTCCAAATGATTTTCACCACCTTTATCTTTCATCGATGTTGGATTTCTCAAGTGAGTCAAGGAAACTATGGATTTTCGATTCATGCAGACAGTCAAAGAAGATTAAGTGGTACCCAAAAAAGAAAATGTTCACAATTTTTTTTAAGGTGTGTTGACTGCTCAACAACAAGCAACTCACCAATATTCAAATTCAACAAATGCTTCCCTCACTTCCCTGAGAACTCAACAAAATGGATACCATTGCTTCCTAATGAGGGAGGATTGATCCATGTGGATATCAGTGGCCACCCACCTATTTCACTGGCTCAAAAAACAGTTTTCCACCTTGGCAGTGTTTCAACTATTTTTCGGTTTCCAAACTTTCTGGGCCATTTTGAGGCCCTAAACAATGTTTTTTGGGGATTTGGGGCCCAAGTGACTACCTAATAAACTTATCTATGCTAGTAGAAAATATTTATCCTCATTTAGAACTTTCAAACAATGTATCGAGTGCCCCAAACAAAGATCGTATGCAAAAGTTACACCCTCGGGAAGGTTACGTATCAACTACCCCCATTGGGGCCCCCAAACCTTTTGGATTTTCATCTTCTAGGGTTAGGGTTTTAGATTTTAATTATGTTAAAAATGCCTTTGTAACCTCATTGTAAAAATCATCTTCTTGTGAATGTAAGTAGCCATCACATCTCTTTTTAGAGATAAGATTCCACCATTCTAGTGAGTCTTTCACTCTGTGTTTTTACAGTCTTTGTACATTTTCGCTCATTAATAGAAAATTGTGTATCATTGTATCTTTGTGTTTATGTTTTCATCTATGATACATTTCTATTATATTATTGGATATCAATGATATCTCTGTGCATTTATTTATTATATATCTGATCTCATTTCCTACCGAAAATAATCTGGATCAGTGGTATCAGAGCAGGCTGATCTTGATTGTTTTTCAATGCATGTCCCCGACGAGGTCCGAGTATAGAAAGTTGGGTCTCAATCTTATATCTCTTGAGGACCATATCTCTCATACACCCAAGAAACCATCCATGGGGGAATAAAAGAAAAATTACGAAGCAAAATACTCTAATCATCTATTGCTTGAGCAAGCTCTCATGTGACAGAGAAACAAAATGATGGAGAATTTTTCCCACATCATTCAACGCTTTTCGATAGAAGTAGGAAAATCTTCATCAAGAGGCCACATTGGAGGCACCTCTACTTTCAAGGCACAATTCAATTTTGATATTCCTATATTTGAAGGTCAGATAGATGCGGATGCCCTAGACAAATGGTTAAATTTGTTAGACGGTTATTTCTTTGTTCACAATTTTTCTGACAGAGAAAAGATCACTTCGCACTCCTTAAGGCTCTCCCCCATGTCAAACATTGGTGGGAAAATTAATGGGAGAAAATTTCCATAGAGGAGTCTGCAATATATGGGGTCGATCCCACTTGTGATTTTTTTGTCGATGCGGTAAAGGAACGGTATTACCCTATTGGCAACTATGAGGACCAGTACATGAGATGGACCACACTGTGGAAAGAAAGGGTCCAAGTAGTTCTAGAGTTCACCAATACCTTCGATACCTTGTGCATAAATATGGGTATCAAATGTAAATGTGTTGACTTGCACAAAATAGATCTAGCTAAACAATGATACACACATTTGCAGAGAGAATTGGAAAAAGAAGAAGAAGGAGAGAAAGAATGGAAAGAATTCTCATTAACCGTTGTGAATAATGACTGATTTACACATGATATACTCTATATAACTCAATGAGTTCGACTTGATGTGAACCAAGTCACCATAGTGGTGGTCTAGAGTGATATGGACACACACTAGTAGTTACGGGAGTGAACTTCCACCTATTCTAGTCTCTTAGGCAATTACAAGAGTGAATTGCCACCTAGTTGAGTTAACTAGTCAACTAGTCAACTAGTCTTTAGTTAACTGACTGAATAGAAAGTAGTGAGGATTTAACTCAAGGAATCAAGTCTAATGCGCCACTTTGGTGTTGATACCAAGGCAATGTCGAATTAGCATGGTGATGATCAAAATGTTGCATGGTGATGATCTGAATGCAACATCTAAACTCAACTCAACTAGTCAAATTGAAGTGTGAACTAAAAGAGAATATTCTCCAGGTGGAATATTCTCTCCTAAAATATAGGAGACTGGATAATGACTAATTATGACTAATGAACAAATAAAAAACTTAGGAAAAATAAATCCTAGGTGTGTGTGAAGTAACTCCAACACCCCCCCTGAACATCACTATGGTGAAAATAAAGATTAGGTCCCGGCAATGAGGCCATGTTAGGTAACCAAGTACAAANNNCCAAGACAACATCACAGAGAATGGAATTTATGCTCAGTGAAGGTCTTGGTGAAAATGTTTGTCGTCTGTTCTGCTGAAGGACATAACTGTAAGTCAATGATCCCCTCATGTACTAAGTCCCGGATGTAGTGCATGTGGATCTCGATGTGCTTCGTCCACTGCCTCTGAACTGAATCTCTACAGAACTTCAGAGTGCTCTGGTTGTCACACCAGATGACAATCGATCGATGAAACTGAATGCCCAACTCAGTGAGAAAATGTGTTAGCCACATAGCCTGAATAGTTATGTTAACTACCCCTCTGTACTCTTCCTTGTATGAAGATAGAGAAATGACATATTTCTTCCACCAGATGACAATCGATCGATGAAACTGAATGCCCAACTCAGTGAGAAAATGTGTTAGCCACATAGCCTGAATAGTTATGTTAACTACCCCTCTGTACTCTTCCTTGTATGAAGATAGAGAAATGACATCTTTCTTCTTGCTCGACCAACAGATAGACCCAGAACCAAGATTGAGTGAGTAACCAGATGTGGACTTGTGATCAATGCTATCGCCAGCCCAGTCAAAATCAGTAAACCCAATGAGATCTAATGTAGAGTCTACTTCATAATGAATCCCAAAGGTGATGGTTCCATGTACGTATCGAAGGATACGCTTTGCAGCTTTCCAATGTAGCTCATGCAGCTCCTGCATGAACCTAGAAAATGCACCAACTACATATGAGAGGTCTGTTCTGGAGTGTGTGAGATACAACAAGCTCCCCGCTAGCTGTCTGTATAGTGTGTTGTCAACTAGTGGAGTCTCCCTGCCATCCTCAAGTTTGACTCCTGATAGGAAAGGAGTCGGAGCAGAATTGCAGTCTGTCATGTGAAATCTCTCAAGGAGATCTCGTGCATACTTGGGTTGAGATAGTTTGATGCCTGATGCATTCAGACTGATCTCAAGTCTAAGGAATAAGTGTAGTGGACCCATGTTCATCATCAAAAACCTATCATGAGGAATCCTCTTGACTACAACTATCATTGAATTCGAGCAACCAGTGATCAACAAATCATCGACATACAGAACTAAAAGTAGAAGTGAATTATCCATCCTGAGCATGTATACATTCGGGTCTGATTTACAGCGTACAAAGTTCTGTGACAACAGGTAGGAGTCCATATTGGCATACCATGTCCTCGGAGCCTACTTGAGGCCATAAAGTGACTTCTTCAGTTGATAGACCAAAGATGAGTCTTGCATAAATCCCTTCGGCTACTCCATGTAGATCTCCTCAGAGAGATCACCGTGAAGAAATGAATTCTTCACTTCCATCTAATGGAATTCCTATCCCTTATATACCATACTGGCAAGTGCCAATCGTATGGAATCCATCTTTGCTACTGGAGCGAAGGTCTCATCATAGTCAATACCATGAACCTGCTGAAAGCCTTTAGCAACAAGCCTGGCTTTGTATCTGTTGATTTGTCCATCCATTGTGCTCTTAGTATTGTAGATCCATATGCATCTGACAAGTTTCCTCCCTGAAGGAAGGGGAACCAGATCCCAAGTTTTGTTCTCGAGGAGGGATTTGTACTCCTCCTGCATGGCGGATTCCCAAAAGGGATTTCCAATAGAATCACCATAAGACTATGGCTCTGAAGAATGAACCAAGAAAAGATGCCTAGAAGGCAATGGTTCAGTGGTAGTGAGTGCAATAGGAGGCTCCTAGAAATCAGATCGAGTCCTCCTGGTATCGGCTAGATCACCAACGAGATCCCCTGCATCTTGAAGAGTAGTCTGTGCCCACTTGGGCCTCTACTCTGGCTCTGCAGCTGCATCTGGATGCTTTGAATCTGCATCTGACT
>JASDQU010507996.1:22975-41178 GCA_032191745.1 Picea mariana
GGAGGGGGATACACATGAGGACAAACTGGTGGAAGGGGACCAACTCATTGTTACAATTGTGATGAGCAAGGACATATTGAGTGAGATTTATCTCTTTCAAGGAGACACCATGTTCACATTGTAGGAATAATACTCATGCTATTGAAGAATTCTCTGATTTGATTAATAAATGGGAATATTGTGGTAGATATAGAGGGTTTAATATAATCAATTCTAAACCTAGAGTTGTAGCCAAAGGGAATGGGTCTGCTATCAATATTATTACTAGGGGAGGAGAGAATATTGGTTCTGATGCAAAGTCCTCATCAAACAAAAATTCATAAGGCTATTCCAGATGATTCCAGGTATGATCCAACACAATAAAAGGAATTATTTAGGAATGCAGTAGAAATATTCAGACATATACCTGGTACTTCAACACCTGCAGTTGCAGAAACAAGTTTCAAGTTGACCCCTCATCAGCCAAAGATTTCCAGAGAGCCATTTACTAAGTTGGAGTCTTCGGGTGAGTCACAGAAAGTTTTTTATCTATGGTTTTAGTTTTTTTTTTTATATATTAGATGATGATAAACTTATTGAGAAGTTGTGGAATACAATTGAACTAGTGCTAGGAGTTGAAGGATATTCAGAAGAGATTATTTTTGCTAACCTTCCAGAAAGGAAATCAAGTAGGGTGCAGAGAAGAAAAGGGAGGACTAGAAGAGAATTAAAATTGAATGCTCAAATATATGATTATGAGATCAAGGATGTTATGGTGTACTTGGGATCTAATGTTAACATATTATCAAAGAATACTTGGGAGGAAATGGGGAAACCCAAGCTATTCCATTCTCCTATTTAGTCAAGGATGGAAAATCGGTACTGCATTTTTCCAGTAGGAAGGAAGGCTACAAAATGTAGAAGTAGAATTGGCTGGGGTCAAAATAGTAGATAACTTTGAATTTATTGAAATAATGAAGGAGAAGGATCCATATCTAGATTTGTTAGGCATTTACTAGGCTTATGAAAACTATGCTATCATTGATATCAAAAATTAAACTATGACTTTTGAGTACGATGGTATGAAGGTCACTCATCATTTAGACCCATATCAAGGCCCTAGGTATATTGAACCTACACATGAAACTATGGAACTAGATGTCCTTGATCAATTCTATCATATGACTATAGGAAAATGAGTTGATTATATTAACCCCATTGCAGATGGATTTGTGAGATGGCAGAGTGTTTAGTTTGTGGATGAATATTCTGAAGTAACATTTAATAATTGGCAGCATGGACGATATGATAATTTTTCTAGGCATTGCACAATAGTTCATTCATTAAGGTAGATTGGAGTCAAGCTATGTGAATACCCAACATATGATGGAACTTCAAATCTGCACAACTTTCTTGTTGATATGGAGGATAAATTTGTGGAAGAAGAGAGAATTTCAGCGCTTGACATCACTTTGAAATATTCCTCAGCAAGATGGTGGGCTACTAATAAAGAAACACTTTCTTCTTGGGATGAGGTTAATATTTCCTTACAATGCCAGTTCCTTCCTCCATTACAAGTCAACTAGTCAAGTAAGGAGTCACATATTAACTTTGTAGACACATGATGGCTTATCTGATCCAATTGAACATATTCACTGTTGTCTTAAAACATGAAAAACTTCACAACTACCATCTCATTTCTGGGTACATCATTTCTTCCATTCTCTAGGAACAATTCCAGAATATTGGTACATGCATAAGGAGACCAGGAGATAGATTGCATGCTGGAAGGTACTACGAGATTGGTTTTTTGATGATTTTTCCTTTCCTAGTAGGTCTTTAAAAATTACAATAGTACTATAGTAAATTAAGAGGATGTTGTTTACTAATGAATTCAAGCCCAAGTTCTAAGACCTTGTTTCTCCCCTAGGATGTAATTATGCTAAGACCTCATGTAATTATATTTATGAAGCATGTAATTATGTTTTGATTTAATGAAAACATCAAAACCACTGACTTAGAGGGAACAACCTTGAAAATTATTGGCCATGATACACAAGTGGGGAATTGATGAAGCAAGGACTGAGTAGGTGGTTAGGTAAGGTGGAGTTGAGTTGTTTTTATGAAGAAAACAAGAAGATTGTTTGACAAGTGACATCATGCTTGCTAAGCATGAACAAACACCTTCCAACGTACCCGATTTGAATGGAGCCATGTGATCATTTATGAGTGGTCGGGAAAGTGGTTAGAGAATTTAATGACTATTGACGGATTGGACTTTTAGAGAAGTGAAGGGATGATTGAATGACCTACCAGCAAGACGCACATGAAATTGTCCCTTCATAATGGGAACTGTTGACTGCAGAGAAACCACATGTATACACACACACTCACACACACACACACACACACACACACCCATTGGTATATATGATGGTATATATAATGGCATATTTACCAGTATATGTCCTAGTCAATGTATAGTATGGCATATAGATTGGTACATATACCAACATATATACTGATATATATAATGATTGGTATATATGTCAATATATATACCAACATATATATCGGTTCATATATATGTTGGTATATATATCAACATATATACCAACTGGTGTGCCTATATATATGTGTGTGTGTGCTCATGATGATGAAGGAATTTTTTATGAAATGTCTAAGATTTTATAGCAAGATTTGCCTCAACCTATGCAAATTTGATTAGAAGGCCTTTTTCCATTTCCCTATGCAGACTTGAAGTCCCATTTTTCAGTTCCCAGAGATAAAAATAATATTTTTCCACATATACGCGCCCTAACAGTTATGCAACATGTGTATATGCAGGTTGCACCATTACAACCCACATACATCGTGATTTGTGCCCAAATTAAAAAATGTGTCGGGTTTCCATGTCATGTCACGAGATCCATGATCCTTGACCTTCCATATACTAGAAACGTTCTAACTCGGCCCTTTAGTTCCATTTGAAGGCTATAAATGGGCCCTGTCCAAGATGTGAAAAAGAGGAGAAGAATTCAACTTTGAGAGCAAAGTTACTCTGGAGAAATTATTCACATTATATTGAGTCTGCATCCCTTTATCCTTTTAAGTCTGAACACATTGTTCATCCCCCAAGATCTTCCATACTTGATTGAGAACCTCATTGTCTCTCTTATATGATCTTTCCTTTGGTGGAGTATTGAAGTGGTGGAGGCATAGCTGGAAGGGACTTAGTTTCTCGGTTCTGAACCATGCCGACAGGGAAGTTTGTAATTGATTCACTTCTGTTGATTACATTTCAATAGAAATACTCTTTTCTTGTCCAATTAATGTCTTGCAAATATTTGAATTATTATTCCATGGGCATATTTGTTATGAATATTGATGGATTATGCTACTGAATGTGATAACGTTATATATTATCATCATATGCTTGCATTTCTTGATTGTTGAGGACAAGTTGCAAGTATATTTCTTTGAGTCAAGTGTTCAATGGTGGACTTCATTGAACATCTAGACGAGGTAGGCTATTTATCTTGTCTTGTTAGCATATTTGTTTATATAACATACTTGAGATTAGAGTTGATTTCTGCAGTCATCTCCATCTATTGTGGTTTACCCCATGCCATAGATATATTTTCCTCATAACAAAATTGGCAACCATACTGGGGAAATAATCTTGTTTTCGGGGTTTGGAGTGTTTTTCTCCTTTGATTGCTCTCATTTATATTGGGTTTCTTGTCATCCGATTGCTTGATAGCCTTTGTTTATTATGAGTCTAATTTTCTTAGCCTTATCCTTGACCTAGCAGTGTTTAAATACATATACGTGGGTTTTTACCTGGCATTCGTGTACATACACATGTTGTCCTTCTGAAAGAGGAGTATATACGCAGTTTTCTCTTGAACAAACGAGTACATATTTCTTGTGTGCTTGGTTGCCGAGTTTGATGTTTGTTGGGTAAGTTTTGATGGTTGTTGAGTCTTCTTAGGTCTCTGTTATGATTGTTAAGTGCCTGCAGAGTGACAAGCAACCTTTCTTTGGTTGAATTTTCAGGCAGTGCTTTTCTCGTCATCCTTTTCATTGATTGTCCTTGCATCTTGGGATTGGTGTTTGCTTCTTGATATCCTACTTAGTTTGTCTTTGATTGAATTCAGTAGAATCTTTATATCAAGYTGTTGTTTAGTCCTTGCATTTTCATCCTTTATATTGAAAATACAAAAATATTAAGCATTTTCAATTGTTGGCATTTGATATTTTGGGTTCTTATTGTTGATCTTAGTACATGTATGGAAATATTGCATTTTATTTTGAATTGCAGAATTAAATTGAAAATTGCATTTTGAAAAACRCATCATTTATTGGGAATTGAAGTTAGGACTTTGCATTTTATTCATATTCATTTATTTTACTTGCTGAGTCATAACATCCTCAATTTCACTACCGCACCTTTTTGAGTAAKAAAGGCCACTAAAAGMAACGTTGATAATTTAAAATTGATTAGAAATTATTTTATTTTTCTAGGGTGCACAAACTAGCTTAGGATTTAGAGCCTTGGAATAGGATTTTGTAAGTAAACTTCTCCAAGGATATTAAATCAACATATGTGTCTGACTAAGGGAGTGGTGAAATCCATTGTATAATTGGTGATGTCAGGAGCCTCCGCTTACACCAGAGTTAAGCATAAGGTCGTGTGAGGTTGGTTGAGGGGATATTGCCCCAACACCTTCTTAGTGTCATATATATTTCTGGGGATCTATTTGTAAATGGGGATCTTCCTAGTACCTTTACCTCTGTGAGAGGTGGTGCTTTTGAGGTTTCAGGCTTTGTTACCATGCCCATACGATGGACCTGACTTACAACTATTCACCTACGCATCAATTATATCATGGTTGCTTAGTTTCTTAACATAGGTACCACATAGGTTACTTGCAGGGGTTATTTTGCAGGTACCATGGGTCAGATAAGGGTTGGACAACACACAACCTTTATGGAGGATTACCTCTCTGGGGGGATTTGACCGATTGGTTGCTAATCCCACGAGGGCCCTTACAACTAATTTTGATACCTCTGATCTTTTGTAGGGAGTCTCAGGCCCCTCTTGGGCGACGCATACCTACTTTAGGGAGGGAGGCCCCTTTCATCCACTTTATCCTATTTGTGTGCATATTGGCCTTTTATTTTTATTTTTGTGTGCTCTTGATTACTAGTTGGCCTTAGGTTTTGTTTTTATATCTCAAGTATTGAGTCATCATGGAGCCAGACCAGCTTCCCCGTAGGTCTCGCCGCTTGTTACGATTACCACCGCATATTGAGTCTTTTGCTTCTAAAAGGCGTAAAGTTATCAAACGTGGTACACACACCTCCACTTACCAAACTTGAGATCATACAAGGATGAGTACTAAATCGAGTCAGAGCGATACCGGGATTCCTTCAACTCCCATACCCACTATAGTTAACGACAATCCTTCGACACCTTCAACCATAATGGTTGTAGTGCCGAAGGTTCCTATCATCACTCTTGTCCATCCTATAGTGAATTCTCAACCTATAGCCACAAACCCTTTTGAGTGCCTTTGTCACTCGTCAGGCTACAATGTTCAGTCCATCCCTACAACCTCTAGCCCTTTTTCTTATGGTATGCCAAATTTCACATCACAATTTTCATCCTCAATCCCATCATCTAATCCAAATAATAGTATTGGACTTGGGGGCATGGCTCCTTCACACACTCCATTTTCATTTGGTGGTACTCGTATCCCACAAACGACTCCTACATTTGGATTCCTTCCTCCTTTTCACCCCGTGTCTAATATTGGTCCTAATGCTCCTAGATGGAGTGATCAACCTGGCGGACAAGATGCTTCTTACGGTCCATCCTTTACACCTACCTCTTCTGCAATGATTTCAACCAACACATTTGGCATGACGAATCCACCTTTATCCTACAGATTCACACCCAGAGGAGGTCAGTCTCATACCTTGGGAAACCCCCAACCTATAACCACTCTGGCTGGGGGGGATTTTTACAACCCTCGTCATAAAAGTCCTAGTGGAATAGTGCCCAACCAACCCCTCATGAATCAGTTTAGAGGAGGGTCTTACAATCCAGGACAGGGCCATGGTGCATACCAGAACCCTGGATGGGCTACGATTCCCCAACAACAATATTTCTAGGGAGCTTGGGGCCAGATGTCGCAAGCCCATCTCCCTTTTCTGGCCATGCTCAATCTGCCAGACTTGTCTAGATTAATGAATGACCTTGTGCTTCATGATCTGACATGGCCCCCCATCCCCACCAAGCTTCCTTCGGATACTCTGAAATTCAAAGGTAAGACTGGTGAGGATCTTGGTGATCACCACACCACTTTTCACCTTTGGTGCTCTTCGAACTCCCTTAACGACGATTCTATTCATTTAATATTGTTTCAATGCACCTTCAAGGGGGTCGCTGTGAAATGGTATATAGAGCTTCCAGGGGGGACGTACGAAACTTTTAATCAGATGGTTTTAGTCTTCCTCAACCACTTCCAATTTCCAGTTCATTACGATGTTGGCATAGAAATTTTTTCGGCCTTTCATCAGGACAAAGCCACCCACATCTCAGATCACATCCAAGAGTGGCGTAGACGAAAGAGGTTGATAAAATCTTACATACCTCCAAAATTCCTACTAGAGTGGTTCCTTAAGTCTCTACATCCTTATATTTCGAAGGATGTTTCTACATCGGAAGTTACATCTGAGGAAGAATCGATATTTAAAACCCAACAGTTAGATCTTATATATGCTCAGTCTGGGATGTTATACAAGATTATTCCAAACACACTGAGGTCAAACTATGACCCTGAACAAAATCCCAAGCCTCATGCCGATGGCATTGTAGGCTCTGCCAATGTGAAATCTGTAAACTTGGTGACAAGCCAGTTGAAAGAGTTGTCTCTAAGCCATTCTATAGGAGGGAAAAATTCATCTGTGTCCTCCACTCCCACTCATTCGACAGATGTACATTATGTGCAATCATCGACCAAACCGAATGGTAACCAATAACCAAAACGAAATAAAAATAAAGGAATTGGTAACAATCGTAAGGGTGGGAAGAATAATAATAAACCCAAGGACAACGGTAATAATGAGAAGTCGAATAATAATGTTGGTGAGGTTAAGAAAGAAAGGAGAAAGGTGAAGTTTCCCTACAAGATTTGTACATACGATCACCTTACCCACTTGTTCCCCAAACTTGCGGAAGCTGCGAGCCTTTTATCTCTCCCGCCTATTGTGCTGAATAATACTTTTCCACATAATCAACACATAACCTCAAGCTCCTTGAATGCCAGAAATGCAGCGAGTGGGATTCAAAACCCACCAACGCAAGACGATGACCATATATGCATCAATATGGTTAAGTCTTTGGTTAATGTAGCCACTCGGTCTTGCGATTATAGTTCTTCACATACTGTACCTGGTCTAGAGTCTCCCCATCCTCCGAAGACGCCTTTACAAATTGAAAAACTAGATCCCCCACCTCATATTCTGAAAGGAGTACTCAAGTGCTCTACCAACAATCCTAATGCTAGAGCCGCCCATAATTACTCTATTTTTGAGGATCTGGGTCAAACCGCTTGTGCGATGTTGGCTCTAGAGGTACTCCAAACATGTCCACAGAGGAATGCCTTGTTATCTGTGTTAGGCGATCTATATCCTTGTGGCTCTAAAGTTATCAAGTTTGACACCATGGATATGAATCCTCACTTGCCTTACCATGTGGCATTCCAAGCCCACGTGGGTTACTCAAAGTATACCATCAAACATACTATTGTTGATGAAGGTGTTGCAACATGTGTGATGTCCCTAGTTTTTTGGAAATCCCTTGGTTCTCCGACCCTTTCTCAATCTCTGACCATGTTGACTCCTTTTGACAGTCATTCTTTCTGCCCTCACGATATTCTTCCTTCCTTCTCAATCCAGTTAGGTGGGAAGACGATGGAGGTGGATGTCGAGGTGGTTGATGCGCCCCTCGACTATAACTTGTCACTAGGACGCAATCGGACTTATGCTATGAATGCAATCGTATGTTCGTCTTCCGTACTCTTTGATTTCCTCACAATGGGAAGATCGTGACAATAGGCCAATTGTCCTTCGTGTATGCTATCACCAATGCATTGGTTGGACCATCGATCCCTGTGATCGACAATTATCATCCGACAACTAAGACTATCAGTGTCAGAATGTACTAATCCATTATGGGTACCTTCGACTTCATGGTACCAGTCCATCATATTTACGCCATGTTCAGTAGGTCTGCTTCGCTAATGTGGTTCGTTCCTTTTCGCACTTCGTATTTTGATGATCCTTGGACCCTACCTTCCTCAACTGCATCTTGTGAAGGTCAGTTACATACTAGGATGGCTATTCCACTATCGACAACAAAGATAGTATATCAGGATGTTCTTGACTCTTCCGTCGATCCGGATCCTGTTACCCCACATACGGATGAGGAGGATCCTATTCTTGATCCCGTGTGGGCCACCTCATTGTATTGTTCACGTGACTGCCTCAATGATACTTTTATAACCTTAGATGAAGCAATCATAGAGGCCATGAATGGTTCTGATAAGCCACGAACTGATATGCACCATCGCTTTTATTTTCTCCCAGAGCTTGTTAGAATCGAACAAGATGAGTTTATATCTACCTTGAGCAAGATAGTCGGTTACGTCGTAGTTCCACTTGATACACACGGCATTTATGCTGAAGGAAACATGGCGAGTATCTCTTCTACCATCACAATCGATATCTCTTGTATCCCTGGAAAGATTGAAAATGTATACATCAGTGCAGATTGTTCACTGGAAGAAATTCTGATCTACACCGAGCTCTTTAAAGAATTATGTGATATATTCACTTGGTCATATGAAGAGATTCTAGGAATTGACCCTCGAATTGTCGAACATGAGATTAAAACCTACTCGGATGTTAAATCGGTTCGGCAACGACTTAGAGCTGCCAATCCTAGGAAGGCCCCTGATATAAAGGCAGAGGTAGAAAAACTACTTAACGTTGGATTTATTTACCCAGTTCCCTTCACTAAATGGGTATCCAATCCCATTCCTATGAATAAAAAGCAAGGAACCATCTGTGTATGCATGGATTTTTGTGACCTGAATAAGGCATGTCCCAAAGACAACTTCTTGACACCCTTCATTGATTATATTCTCGATGAATGTGCAGGAAGAGAAATTTTGTCCTTTATGGACGAATTTTTCAGGGTATAACCAAATTCAGATTAAGCTTGAGGACCAACATAAGATGGCATTTATTTGTCCTTAGGGTACATTCACATACCGGAAGATGCATTTCAGCCTTAAGAACATCGAAGAAACCTTCCAATGAGATATGACCTTCGCATTTCATGATATCAAGAATATAGTAGAAGCCTATCTCGACGATCTCGCTGCTCACTCCCATAAAAGAGTGGATCACCCTACACACCTTTGGCTTGTTTTTGAAAGATGTCTCCATTACCACATATGTTTGAACCCTCATAAATGCATCTTTTGCATTAGGTCAGGATGAATTCTAGTATTTTTAGTCTCTAATATTGGGATCATGGTGATTCCCTTAATGGTTGAGGCAATACTTTGATTTCCTCCCTCATGCACTATTCATAAACTTTGAGGTTTACAGGGGAAAGCTAACTTTTTACGACGATTTATAGTGAACTATGCCAATATTACTAAGGGTTTTGTGCATCTCTTAAAGAAGTAAACTCCTCTTATATGGGATGAGAGAGCCTAGGAATCCTTCGATGCTTTGAAGAAAGCCTTGGTATCGATGCCTCTGCTGAAGTCTCCAGACTACGGTAGAGATTACTTGCTTTATATCACCACGTCCAAAGAGACGATTGGTATGGTGTTGGTTCAAGAGGAGGACGAGATCTATGAGCACTTCATTTACTATCTTATTCAAAACTTAGTTGGCCATGAAATCAAATATTCTCATGTTGAAAAGATAACTTTGGTTGTCGTTCACGCAGTTCAACGATTATGACACTATATATTTCTTTGCAAAACTACTATGGTTTCCGATGTCAATCTGTTTCAATACGTCCTTACTCGACGTATCATAGGGGGAAAATACAATAAATGGATTGTCATTTTACAAGAATTTGATCTCGATTTCGCTCCTACGAAGTCCAAGAAATTACTAGTTTTTGCAGAGTTAATATCTGACTTCCCTCTATTAGATGAAGATGTTATTCATGTTGATTCATTTTTGGATGAACACATTTTCCTTGTCTCCTCGTCAAAACCCTGGTATGGAGATATTGTTTTCTATCTTCAAACTTTGAAGTTCCCTCAACATCTCTCGAGAGATGACCGATGATGTATACGATACTAAGATAAGAACTACATTATCATCGACGACACTTTGTATAGTCGAGGAGTAGACAATATATTACTTTGTTGATTAACTCGCGAAGAAGCTGAGTCTATTTTGAACGACTTCCACAGTGGGACTTGCAGTGGTCATCTATCTGGGCTTGCAACATCCCAGAAACTTTTGNTCCGTCACAGTGGGACTTGCAGTGGTCATCTATCTGGGCTTGCAACATCCCAGAAACTTTTGCGAGCCAATTATTTTTGGCCATCTATTTTTAAATACTGTGTCGAAGTGGTTAAGACATGTCACCCCTACTAGGTGTTCACTCAGAAGATGTGCTTTCATATATCCCCTCTCCATCCAGTTGTTACCATCGGTCCCTTCACCAAGTGGGGGGTGGATTTTGTGGATTGCAACCCAACTTCGACTGGGGGGAATCAACACATTATAGTGGCTATAGATTACTTTACTATGTGGGTCGAGGCCATGCCTACAGTTAAATATGATGGTAATATTGTTTCCTTCTTCATTTTAAATCAAATTATAGCCAGGTTCAGAATCCCGAGTGAGATTGTCACTGATCATGGTAGTCACTTTCAGAATGAAATGATGAAAGAAATAACA
Source organism: Picea mariana (assembly GCA_032191745.1). Classification (NCBI taxonomy): domain Eukaryota; kingdom Viridiplantae; phylum Streptophyta; class Pinopsida; order Pinales; family Pinaceae; genus Picea; species Picea mariana. Next base: position 33,962 of record JASDQU010507996.1, read on the forward strand.
TTGAAACTAGGGTTTAAATATGTTCATTATTCCCCTTACTACCCCCAGGAAAATGGACAAGTAGAGGTCGTGAACAAGTATCTCAAGACCATTTTGTAGAAAATTGTCAACCAGAGCAATTCTGATTGGCATTTCATTCTTTATCCAACACTTTGGGCATACCAAACCTCGGTTAATACTTCCACTGGTTTTTCTCCTTTCCAGTTAATGCACGGTGTGGAGTCGATCCTACCTATTGAATACAAAATCTCTTCTCTTATATTGGCAGTTTCTCTCCTACCTGACACTTCCAATCTCGAACAATGACTCGTACACCTAGAGAGTTTAGACGAGCAGCGTTGAGACACCTCCATGGCCATCGAAGAAAATAAACAACGTGTCAAGGTCCAATATGATAAGTTTGTTTGTCCTCGATAGTATAATGAGGGTGACTTGGTCCTTCTATATGATCAAACCAAAGAACCACTAGGGGTAGGCAAGTTTAAACCAATGTGGCACAGTCCCTATATCGTGCGACATGTGTTAGAAAAAGGAGCCTATGATTTAGAATATTATGAAGGGAATATGATGGTTGAGCCCATGAATGGGCTCTACTTGAAAATATATTATTCTTAATCCCCAATCTTGGGCGTAAATCTTTGTATACTAATGCATTTTAGTGTATATATATTTTTCCTCTTTTTTATCTTCAACTTGCTTATCGAGTTTTCCCTTGGTTGGTAGATGTCAACAGAGTCTTTGGTCTACTTAGGATTCGCAAATGAGAAAGTCATCATACATGAAACTTGGCTTGTTTACTCACTCAAGGGTCTACTGGTGTCTTCAAGTGGCATTTTCCTAGGGCCATACACGAATAATGTGGCCAAATATAGCTTCGTTATAGAACTTTTGCGCGATGCCATTTCACATGATATTCACTCTTTAGAAGTTCGCCTAGACTTCTAGTTAGTAGTATGTCAGTTGAACAATAGTTACCATGTGCATGACCCTAATATACTCCGATGATTATTACAGGTATGACTTTTGGAACGACATTTTGATTTTATTACTTATCATCACGTACCTAGAAGTTCTAATTATGTATTTGATGCATATGTTAATTTTTTTTTAGATTGGAATTTGTCACATAACTAAAGAAAAGAAAACACTTTCATCAATGTACAGATTGTAATATAATTAAATCCAAAGATCAATGTTTTTATATATTTCATCTCTCAAAACAATTTGGTTTTATAGTACAAAATTGGGGCTAACACCCTCAAAATACATATACAATCGATCATACACAAATCATGACATCTACACCTTTGGCACCGGATGTGTGTCATGATAGCATACTATGGAGTTTGTGAGATGCCAAAAGAGTCGTACCCAAGCACAGGGTGCACCTACGACCTATCGTTGCATCACCTCCGACAGATCCTCTACCTGAACCATGGGAATCCTCTGCATCAAACAAGACAGGTTGCTCTGCACGTTTTGAAGCACTTTATCAGCGTCCCCTCCCTCTTTCTCATCCCCCCAGTGCCTTCGTCAGTGTCATGGAAGTTCATCCAGTCATCATGGACCCATGTCTACATCACATACATGTTTAGTTAGTAATTGACATCATACAAAAATATTTTTATTTTCTTATACAAAAATATAAAAAAATGAAATATTCAAAAAAATTGGCATACCCATGTCTCTGTAGGTAGAAACTGGTGGTAACGACATGTCTAGATCTCCTCTGAATTCAATCCCTACATAAGGGTAGTCCTCTAGAGACATAACCTGCTGACTCCACCAGAAGAAAAATTTGTCGTTGTAGGGTGTTGGCACCCTACCACCTCCCTGTCGCCTCATCACCCCGGTCCACTGTGCCATGTATGGGTCACTAGGTCCATGAAGAACAATCTCAACTCTAGGTCCAAAGCATGGAACCTGCTCGAAGAAAAAACTACATAGGATAGACGCGAACCCAAAGTTCCTCTTCCTACCCAATTTGCAGTCTACCAACTGGCTCTTCAAGTTGGCCAGTAGTGAGGTGCACCAATTGTAAACTGTGGGTCGCAAGAACTCCACTGAATAGAATGTAAGTGGCCTCGATTCCTGGTGAAAATAGGCCGACCCAGTGATCCGTGTCAACACTAGGACAACAATATTGAGGCTTAGATTGTTGATCTCTCTGATCGGGAGATGGCTCCCTACCTTCTCGATCCCTGCAATGCAATGAGTGGCTATGTAATCCTATATGTTCATTCCACTCCAAGATCCTCGGGCTTTGAGGTTGACCACCTCACCCTAACGTGATAATGCTGTCAAGAAGTATATGTCCTCAACTTTAATCCTCAACGGTTGTCCATCAATGTTGAAGGTTTGAGTATCTGGATCCCAGTAGTTCAATAGTAGCTAGAGAAGTCTCACTTGAGCCCTCATACCTTTGAGATCCCAAAAATTATATATCCCACATATTTTTAAATCCATCTGGGCCCTTGGATCTCTCTCCACTACAACATCCACCTCTTCATTCTCTCTGTCTCTCCACTCTAGCACAATCCTGCAAGATTCAAACCATTTTTTGAGTTAGTAACATTGTAAAACCATATCCACGGACATGTACGCAAGCTACAGCTTACATAGTCGCGTATAGAGTTGCTTATACGCTAACATTTTTAAAAACATTCCCGTATAGGTATGCGTATACACGACCTGATGGTCTATAGCCTGCGTATACCCTAGTTTCTAAGTTGCGCCTTAAAATGCTAAAAAAAGGAGACATAATTGCAAATTTTAATCCACTAGAAATAAAGAGAGGAGAAAGATGAATTAACTGGTCTAGATTGTTGTTGATTCCGTCACTCGTGGCTCTCACTATCAATAGTTGAAATTCGAGGGCAGTTTCGTCCAAAATGCACTATTTGGGTAAAAAATACAAATGGTATAGTAAAATTGTTTTTTTTTACTATTTATAGAAAAATTTTACCCACTTTGCATAGTTCTCTCTAATATGTTTGCCTAATGGACTATTATGACAGTGGATGGAGTTTCTTTTGTTGGTTTTATCTAGGGATTCTTGCGGTTTTTAGCGCCATGTCACCCATTCGTAACTTTGGACATGCATTTTCATCAACCAACATATAGGATAGGCCATCAATCCATTATGCACATTTTCATCATCCTGTGACGGCAACTCATATGCCTTAGGTATGAACCCATTTAGTAGCGACACAGATCCTTTTTTCTGCAACTAAAAGTGTCGTTATTGAATGGTAGAGACTTACCAAACATGGGTACCCTAGTTAGATCCTCTGCTCCATTCGGTTCCCATGTAGAGATTTTTGTCCGTAGGACTGGGAGTCCCTTATAGATAATACATGAATTTACGTTCAAACCTCATTTCTTACTCACAAGAATGCTGACCTATACCTAGAAGGATTCCCAATGACTTTGGTTTAATCTCTTTTCCAACTCTCTCAAAAAATGAAAAGATTGTTGAGTGAACTTGTCTCTTTCACACTCGTAAATTGGATTTGAAAGGACATCTATTTGGTGTAAGTTTACCCATTTTTCAAACCAAGTAGACTGAATTCATGAAAAAGAACATTTTTTGGCGTTAAGTTGTAATTGCATCTCATTCTCTTGCTTGTAGTATTGAGCCTATTGATGGTTCTCTCTTTTGCATTATAAGCCTATCACCTCAACAATTTTCATCATCATCCAAGTAGATCCTTTTTTATATCCTTTGCATCTTAACACCCTATACCCAAGAGGAAACATTCCCCCGAGTGTCCATCTTCTACATGCACCTCCTTGCATTGAGCATAGGTATGTTCCACTATTGGAACTAGTTTCTTACTTGCTTACTTGTTTACTCCTCTGTATCATAACATTAATTTGACTATGAAAAAAAAAAAAGACGGGCGAGAAAAGAATATTATCTTATATTGGCAGCATTCGTGTCGCCTTTGAATAGAGAAAAAATATTTGAGTCCACTTGTCATCAAAATTTTGGGTTTAGAATGACCTTAGGAAGATGATCTCATTAATTAGATTTTACTCGCCCATCTGGTTACTCTTCCAGTCCCTATGGAAATTTTGATTGGTGCCTCGTGCATCACAAAGTTTCATCATTGAGTCTATGCTGGCAGACTCTTCCATATGTCTCATGCTATTTTTCAAAGGATTTCTATCAACCTGTGCCAGCCATTCCTCAGATCTATTGACTTTGCATGTCGGCCATACCCTCAGTGTGTCTTAGAGTTACATGAAGTTGTAGTCCTATCATGTACCCTGGTCCTACTTTCACCATTGGTAGGTAACCTTGAACCCAACAATCGACATTTCATTATTGGTCGTTGACTGGGGGGTTTCCCTTGTGTCTGACGACAATAAATCTATTCACATATTGATATTTGTGCAGTGTCTTGGATGCCATTAGCCTTATTGGTTGTTTCCTCTCCTTTGTCAACAATTTTCCTTATTGGATGCTATTCAAAGAGTCTTTTTTGTGTACTTCTTGCATCTGGCACATGAAAAATACGCATAGGGTTGTTGGTTCGTTAACATGTTCTTTGTCCGATTTCCTCCAAATCATCAAGATCCTGCTTTGTACCTCATGTTGAATGATGAGAGATGCCTCAATGCTCTCCTTTCAGTGGGTCTCCTTCCATCAACTTCAACCCATCTATTATGGAAACGAGACCTAGAGTCCTATGAGTACCTAGAGGCTTGCAGTCATAAGTGGAAATTTCTCTCGCCATCGACAGTTGGGAATACATCAATGTCTCCTAATCGATGGATTCTTCAAGTGTTCGACCTCAACTCCTTTATTCACACATGTAAGAATGTACTCAGTTCCTCGATACCTACTTTCATTATAGATAGGTTTTCTCACGTTTGTTAACAATATACCTTAATGATCGGTAATCAAATGAGGTCTCATTGTCTTCGACCTCAAATCCTTTATTCACATAATGTATACTTGCACCTTTGGCGGATCGTGTAAAAGACTTGAAGACATTTGTTCATATTCACAGCTTTCCTGAGCTATTTCTATCTTTCATTAGATCAGTACCTATGTGACTTCAGTAACCATGGGAGATCAGATTGTACCCCATCGTATACATATATCTTCATATTAATTTTGAGACTGGTTTTCACTGGGCCTTGTTCATGACTATGACATCCTTTGGCATGTAGCCACCTTTGTATCACCTATTCATGGCCATGAACAACTGTTTGGTATATTTTCACATGGATCTACAGTGTAATTCAAATTAGCAGCCATGTGCGCAAAGTCAGTACAGATTGTAATATTCTCATTAGCAACTAGTTCATCCAGCTGGGTCTCCATTACTCCACTTCTGGGTATTATAATGTATTTCGGCCATTGCAGATACTCCTCTGACCTCACACATTAGGGAGCATCTATTATAGTAATATTTTCCTCACCCTATGCAAATTTGCTCAGAAAGCCTTTTCCCATTTCCCTATGCAAACTTGAAGTCCCTTTTTGTTGTTCCCAAAGATAAAAATAATATTTTTCCACATATACACACCCTAACAGTTATACAACATGTGTATACGCATGTTGCACCATTACATCCCGTGTACATCGAGATTTGTGCCCAAATTAAAAAATGTGTTGGGTTTCCATGTCACATCATGAGATCCATGATCCTTGACCTTCCATATATTGGAAGCGTTCCGAATGAGCCCTTCAGTTCCATTTGAAGGATATAAATGGGCCCTATCCAAGATGTGGAAAAGAGGAGAAGATTTCAACTTTGAGAGAAAAGTTACTCTGGAGAAATTATTCACTTTATATTGAGTCTGCATCACTTTATCCTTTTAAGTATGAACACATTGTTCATCCCCCAAGCTCTTCGCTACTTGATTGAGAACCTCATTGTCTCTCTTATATGATCTTTCCTTTGGTGGAGGATTAAAGTGGTGGAGGCCCAGCTGGAAGGGACTTTGTTTCTCGGTTCTGAACTGTGCTGACATAGAAGTTTGTAGTTCATTCACTTCTGTTGATTACAATTCAATAGAAATACTCTTTTCTCGTCCAATCAATGTCTTGCAAATATTTGAATTATTATTCCAATGTGAGCATATTTGTTATGAATATTAATGGATTATGTTATTGAATGTGCTAACTTTATATATTATCACCATATGCATGTGTTTCTTGGTTGTTGAGGACAAGTCACAGGTATATTTCTTTGAGTCAAGTGCTCAACGGTGGACTTCATCGAACGTCTGGACGAGGTAGGCTCTTTATCTTGTCTTGTTAGCATATTTTTTATATAACATACTTGAGATTAGAGTTGATTTCTGCAGTCATTTCCATCTGTTGTGGTTTACCCCATGCCATAGATATATTTTCCTCATAACATAAGAATAGATTGAAATATTTGGAACAATTTAAGAGGAAACTACTTGAAGAAAAGGAAGCCAAAGAGAAATTAAAGGCGAGGGCCTATGGTTAGACAATGGAGATGAAAATACAAAATATTGTTGATTAATAATGGCAAGGCATCATAACAGTGACCATTCTAGAATTAAATAGAATGAAATCTACTTCTTACTAATCTATTGATCTTGTTTTAGAGCCAATAAATAGGTACAAGCGGATAGAACACTAAATATGGTCATTGACTTGGGTTTTATACCTAGAATTACATTTCTTGAAAAATTCCAAGGATTCATGGATGTGGCCATTCTAGGAATATGAAGAAATGATTGCATTCCATAACAAAACATTGTATCAATAACACTACCAACCATAACATAAGAAAAACCACCATAATTGAATAATCCGAACTTAAAATTATAAGCATCAAAACTACGTCTATAGGAAAATTTCCAATTAATAATGAGAAGGCTTCATAGGAGTGACCATTCTAGCAATAAATATAATGAAATCCCTAAAGTGAAGAAGAATTACTTGATAATGAAACTAACCTATGCAGAGATAAAGGAAAAAATAATTGCTCCACTAAACGCTTTGAATGTTGGTGTTGATGAAGAGAAAAAATCATAAGAAGCTTGTCGAAGAATTTTCCATGGGATCAACATTGAAAAAAAGCATAAGAATATTGAAATATATGATCCACATAAACATAAAATAAAAAATTCCTCTCATATGCACAGTAGAAACTTGCCATGGAAAAACTATGTACATACCAAAGAAAGGCAAGAATGATACAAATATAAAAATATTAATGACGAGC